>WNHD01002256.1:0-25030 GCA_011057455.1 Ganaspis sp. Gsp50
AAGAATTTTAAAGTAGTTTTAAGTATTTTGGAATATTTGAAAGACATTTTAAGTATTTTTAGGTATTTTTATGTATTTTCAAATATTTTGAAGTATTTTAGAGTATTTTTAAGTATTTTCAAATGTTTTTTTTAATATTTTTAAGTATTTTTAAGCAGTCTGAAGCATTTCAAAGTAGTTTTAAGTATTTTAAAGTATTTTCAAATATTTTCAAGTATTTTGAAATAATCTGAAGTATTTCAAAGTAATTTTAAGTATTTTGGAATATATTAAAAATATTTTTAAGTATTTTTAAGTATTGTCAAATGTTTTTTTTAAATTTTTAAGTATTTTTAAGCAGTCTGACGTATTTCAAAGTAGTTTAAAGTAGTTTTAGGTATTTTCAAATATTTTGAAGTATTTTAGAGTAGTTTTAAGTATTTTTGAATGTTTTTCTTAATATTTTTAAGTATTTTTAAGCAGTCTGAAGTATTGCAAAGTAGTTTTAAGTATTTTAAAGTATTTTCAAATATTTTGAAGTATTTTGAAATAATCTGAAGTATTTCAAAGTAATTTTAAGATATATTAAAAATATTTTTAAGTATTTTTAAGTATTTTTAAGCAGTCTGAAGAATTTTAATGTAGTTTTAAGTATTTTGGAATATTTTAAAGACATTTTAAGTATTTTTAGGTATTTTTATGTATTTTCAAATATTTTGAAGTATTTTAGAGTATTTTGAAGTATTTTCAAATGTTGTTTTTAATATTTTTAAGTATTTTTAAGCAGTCGGAAGTATTTCAAAGTAGTTTTAAGTATTTTAAAGTATTTTCAAATATTTTAAAGTATTTTGAAATAATCTGAAGTATTTCAAAGTAATTTTAAGTATTTTGGAATATATTAAAAATATTTTTAAATATTTTTAAGTATTTTTAAGCAGTCTGAAGAATTTTAAAGTAGTTTTAAGTATTTTGGAATATTTTAAAGACATTTTAAGTTTTTTTAGGTATTTTCAAATATTTTGAAGTATTTTAGAGTAGTTTTAAGTATTTTTGAATGTTTTTTTAAAATATTTTCAAGTATTTTTAAGCAGTCTGAAGTATTTCAAAGTAGTTTTAAGTATTTTAAAGTATTTTCAAATATTTTGAAGTATTTTGAAATAATCTGAAGTATTTCAAAGTAATTTTAAGTATTTTTGGAATATATTAAAAATATTTTTAAGTATTTTTAAGTATTTTTAAGCAGTCTGAAGAATTTTAAAGTAGTTTTAAGTATTTTGGAATATTTGAAAGACATTTTAAGTATTTTTAGGTATTTTTATGTATTTTCAAATATTTTGAAGTATTTAAGTATTTTTAAGCAGTCTGAAGTACTTCAAAGTAGTTTTAAGTATTTTAAAAAATATTTTTAAAGTCTATATTCTGGAGTACATTTTATTGATTTTTATTTTTAGTTTTTTTTACAGTTGAGCGTAAATTCCACTCTATTTTTCTACACTATTTATTTTTTACATAACGTCATGGTAAAAATATCAAAATTAAAATCTCTACAAACCAATTAATACTCATTAATATTCAATATTTTTAAAAACATTTCAACAACTTCAATTTAAAAGAATCGTGATTTTAAAAAATCCCCAAGACCCCGATGAGCATTAAATAAAATCTGAATATTCAAAAACTCTTCCCTCTAATGAAAATCCTCAACCCTTTGAATCCCAAGAATAAATATTCGCGGGAAAAGATTTTAATTTAGCGGATAAAGTGCATTTAAAATTTTTTTCCATTTTAACCTTGTCCTAAAACGGAAGAAATCAAGCCAAGAGGAAGAAGGAAAAGCAAAAAGGAAAAAAGGAAAGAGAGAAATCGAAAAAGAAAGAGAAAGAGAAAGAGAAAGAGAAAGAGAAAGAAAAAGAAAAAGAGAAAAAGAAAGAGAAGGAGAAAGAGAAAAAAAAGAGAACATAGCACAGCGAATGAGGGTCATTGTCAGGATTATTTTCCAGATGGGAAAGGTCAACGAAACTAATTGCTTGCAGCAATCAGGAATAAATCGATGGATGGGCTAATCAAGCTTTTACTTTCTGACTTTTATTCACTTCCGCTTCTCTCCTTTCCGTCATTTGCGCCTTCTTTTTTATCAGCCGACCTTCTTACAGAAAACTTTTTATTTCCAAAGAGCTTATGGCATCTTACTTCAATCTGTCGCTTGCAATTTGATTGATATTGATATATCGCTCAATTGCAAAGAAAATATTAAAGCTTCAAGATTTCTTAAAAATCTTTTCAATTTTATTTCCACATCTTCAAATGGAAATAAAATTTCTAAAGAGGAAAATTGGCATTTTTCTGTTTGTTAATATTTTAATGTATTTTTTATCTTTATTTTAAAATTATTTTAAAATAATTAATACACATTAGGGTGATTGTTTTTCAAGTGTTTTTTTCAGTCCCATTAACCTGGAATTTTCAAAAAAAATTTCTTTGTAAATTGTTTATTTGTAAAGAAGCAATTTTTAAAAAACTGGAATTATGATCATGGAATATTGGAATAATAAAAAGTAATAATAATAATAAAAATAATCTACATTTGTTTTGTAAAGAGAAGAAAGAAGAATAATATTAATAATAATAGTAAAAATAATAATAATAAAAATAATAATAATAATAATAATAATAATTCCTTTCCTACATTTGTTTTGTAAAGAGAAGGGGTTAAATATTTTAAAAAAATTTAAATGGAAATAAAATGTTTCAATTTAATTATTAACAATAATTAAAAAAAATAATAATAATAATAATAAAAAAAAAATTTCTTTCCTACATTTGTTTTGTAAAAAGAAGAAAGAAAAATAATAATAAAAATAATTCCTCTCCCACATTTGTTTTGTAAAAAGAAGAAAGAAAAATAATAATAAAAATAATTCCTCTCCCACATTTCTTTTATAAAAAGAAGAAAGAAAAATAATAATAATAATAACAATAATAATAATAAAAATAATTTCTCTACCACATTTTTTTTGTAAAAAGAAAGAAAAATAATAATATTAATAACAATAATAATAATACTAATAATAATAATAATAATAGTAATAAAAATGTTAATAAGAGGCATCTCTGTCTCTATTAAAGCATTTGGCACGAGGGGGAAAAGTTAATATAAAAGTAATATAATATTATAATATAGAAATAATTAGAATACAAATATAATGAATAAAACATGAAAATGTACAAGAATAAAAAGGGGAATTTTTCGGTGATTGATGAATCGTGTATTTATTAAAATATCAAGGTTCATTAACCCATTTTCGTTAGAATATTATTGAGAGTGGGTCTTACGTATACGTGATCTGTATGATACATTTCATATCATGCAAAAATGCACAAGCACGTAACGCAAACTGAGCCAATAAAGTGTAATCGTCTTTTGTTACGAGAAACCGAATTTAAAGTGTCCCTTTAAACCATCGATTTTTCTCTTTTATCTTTCCTTCGCAGACTTCCATTTTTACAACCAAAGATTTAGATCCAGACATTACGTTAAACCATTTTCGGGTCACTGCAAAAAACTTGTTTTTCAACTCCCATTCTCCAAAAACAAAATTAGACGCCTTTTCTAGACACTCAAAACCAAAAAATTCTTTTCGAAATTCAAAAATATTTCGAAAAATACAACGAGAGGTTGTATTTTTAAACATATTTATGTATTATTATATATTATTTATATATATTATATTATATATTATATATATTATTATATAGAATATATATTATATTATATATTATATATATTATTATATATAATATATATTATATTATTATTATTATTTATATATTAAGTTGGAAAAGCAAAAAATGACGAAAAGAAATATTGTTTGATAATTAATAAAGTGATAGGATCAGAAATAGGCCTTTTTCAATTTTCAAATGAAAAAGTGCTGCAGTCAAGTTTCATATTGTGAAAAAGTTCAGCGAGAAAGTTGTTCGTCTATTATTAAGGAAGTTTTATACCAAATTTCAGAAAAATTGTTTAAGAATTAGTGGACATAGAACACTTTATATAAACTGGGCGTTGCCGGCAAATAATGATTCTGCGAACAGTGGCGGATCTAGACAAGGTTTTTTGAATGGTTGTAAATGAGAGAGAGAGAGAGAGAGAGAGAGAGAGAGAGAGCAACATAATGTTGTCCCTTTCTTTCTCATGTAAATATGAAGTTTTTGGGGGGCAAACCCCCCCTGTATCCACCCCTGTTTGCGAAGCCGATTGTCAGAAGTGACTTTAGCAAATGCTCAAACGTTGACGGCAGCGTTTCTCTAAACCGTTCTATCTCCACTAATTCTGAAACAATCTTTCTCAAACTTGGCAAAAAACTTCCTTAATAATAGACGAACAACTTGTTCGAAGAAATTTTTCACAACACGAAACTTGGCTGCAGCACTTTTTCATTTGAAAATTGAAAAGTGCGTATTTCCACACTTATCACTCTCTTATTAATGTTATTAATGTTTTCTATTAAAAACATTCGTCGGAGAAACAAAGTTCAAAGTTTACTTTTTTTTTTCTTTTCCTCTTCTCTTCTTTTACCCTTTATCCTTTACCCTTTATCCTTTATCCTTTACCCTTTATCCTTTATCCTTTTCCCTTTATCCTTTACCCCTTTTCCTCTATTCCTCTTTTCCTTCTTCTTCCTACTCCTTTCTGACCCCCGTTTCTTTCTCCTTTTCTTACTTCCTACGTTACTTTTCTCCTTTTCTTTTCTTTTCTCCCTTTTCTTTTTCTTTAACAAAATTAAAATGCAAACTTGAGTCGATATTTTGAAACTGTGCTAAGATTTGCATAAAACAGTTTAAAAAGGTGGCAAATTTATTATTCTCGATTGAAACAGTTTCAGCGAGAAACATTGGTCATAATGTGGTCAGATAAAAAGTGAAAAGGTGGGAGGAAATCGATTCACGCTCGTCCTGAATATGACACGAGATCATGGTTGAGACTTGTGCATAATTAAAAAAAGAGAAAAAATGAAAAAAAAACTTTCCAGCATTTTATAAACCATTTTTATATACATTTTTGCTCACCTAATTCTTCCTTCAAGGAAAATGTTTTATTCAAGAAACTCACCGTTGATGATAAATGATGTTTGTGGAAACAACCATTAAGGCTGATGACCAAGAATATACGAAATAATAGAAATTTATAATAAGGGGTCAAGGCCAGCAAACTCGAGAGTATAATTATGCGAGAGTAATTTCTCAATTTCCTTTTCATTATGGAAAATTCTGTAGAATTGAAAAGGTCCTTTCAATTGAATACAATTTAATTGAATTCAATTCATCTGGCTTTAATTCAATTCAATTAAATTCAACTGAATTTATTTTAATTTAATTGAACTCAATTCAACTGAATTTATTTCAATTTAATTGAACTCAATTCAACTCAATTTATTTCAATTTAGTTTAATTCAATTCAACTTAATTTATTTAAATTTAATTGGATTCAATTCAATTCAACAGAATTTATTCCAATTTAATTGAATTCAACTGAATTCATTTCAATTTAATTGAATTGAATTCAACTGAATTTGTTTCAATTTCATTGGATTGAATTCAATTCAACTGAATTTATTTCAATTTAATTGAATTCAATTCAATTTAACTCAATCCAATTCAACTGAATTAATTTCAATTTAATTGAATTTAATCCAATTCAACTGAATTTATTTCAATTTAATTGAATTGAATTCAACTGAATTTATTTCAATTTAATTTAATGCAATTCATGTGAATTTATTTCAATTTAATTGGATTCAATTCAATTCAACTGAATTTATTTTAATTCATTTGAATTCAATTCAATTTAACTAAATTCAATTCAATTCAACTGAATTTATTTCAATTTAATTCAATTCAATCCAACTGAACTTATTTCCATTTAATTGGATTCAATTCAATTCAAACTAAATTTACTTCAATTTAATTCAATTCAATTCAAGTGAATTTATTTCCATTTGATTCAATTCAATTCAATTCAACAATTCAAACAATTTAACTGTATTTAATTCAATTCTTAATTTTATACGATTCCCGATTCAATTCATTCATTTTTTTTCAATTTTCTATTATTTAGAATTCAATTGGAAATTTATACGGCAAAAAAGACAAAAAAGAAGAAAAATTTCATTTTGAGTTAATATTTAGAAGCACAAGAAATTGAGAAGAAAAGAATTCGTTTAACACAAATATGATGCAAATTATCTATCATTACTGTTTCTATCATCATCCTCATTATAGTACAAGTGTGTGTCGTCTTTGCAATAATAATAATTGCTAAGAAGGAAGCAAGCTAATTGAACTTCCTTATCGGAATGAAAAAGAAAAATAAACTCAGATTTACTTTCTTGCAATTTAATCCTTTGTTTGCCTCGGGAAACCTAAGAACGTGAAATTAATAATTTGAATAAGTAAATTCACCACTTTTGTCTTTAATTATTCAGTAATACTAATGGTATTAAAAATGATGATAAAAATGGTAAAAATCATAATAATAGTAATAATAATAATAATAATAATAATAATAATAAAAATAAAAAACAAACAAAAAACAAAGAAGAAAGAACAAAAAAATAATGGAAAACAAAAAGAAGAAAAGAAAAACAAAAAGAATAAAAAAACAAAAAACAAAAAAAGACAAAGAAAAATAAACAAACAAAAAAACAAAAATTGATGCGTTTTTGAAGCATAAAAATTTTTTCAAAATTTTCGATTTTTGAAAACTGAATAACTTTGGATACAATTGAGTTAGGAGGTTCATTGAACGATCAATCGATGTGTTTTTGAAATGCAAAAAGAATAAAATGTTTACATAAATTTTTTATGAAGAAGCAAAAAATTTATAGTAAAAACTATTTTTAAAGTTTTTTTAAATGAGCTAAAAATTATGATTATTATAATTATGATTATTATAATTATGATTATGTTATGATTATGATTGTTATCATGATTATTATTAGTATTGTTAATATTAATATTATTATGTGACTATTATTATGATTATTATTATAATTATTATTTTTATTATTATCATTATTATTATTATTATTATTATTAAAAAATATACATTTTTTAAACTATAAACTGAACATTAACTAAACAGATTTGTGCATAAAATTTTTCCAAACGTCTATTTATGGAATTCACAAAGAGATTTTTATTGCATTCTGAGCATTTTTAAAGAAAGCGTTTATGTAGGCAACGTCACGAAGTATTTGCTGGGAAAAATGCTGGAGCTTTATGGCAGCTTTTTATAGAATTAGTCCTGACTATAACTCAAGCAAGAGTAATGGCACTTTCGGTAGGAAGCAATAAGACACTTAAAAAAAAAAAGAAAAGTTTACCTCCACGCCATATAGAAACACTTTCAAGGAGAAAATATCGATAAAGGAATTTAAGTTTAAAAGTATTTTTTAATTTTAAAAAAAAAAACTTCCAAAGAGCCTGCGATCGCCAAAGAGAAAACTTCAAAAGCAAATGAATAAGTTTTTTCCTATTTAATGTTTAAAAGAACCATGTACAATTTTCCGTCATTTTTTGTTTACAAAAACTACAAGGTTACTATGGATGCGCAGTGACGTCACATGACGTCTGGTGACCGAGAACGGTAATTTGACATTACCGAACACTTGACGTCTGGTGACTGATGTCCGGTAATCGGTCCCTTGACGTCTGGTGACCAATAATGGTAATTTGACGCCATCGGACACTTGACGTCTGGTGACTGATGTCCGGTAATCGGTCTCTTGACGTCTGGTGGTGTCCGATAATACTACTTCTGAGTAGTATAAATTGTTGCGGTTTATAAAATAAAACGTTTTATACTACTCATAAGTTAAAATAAAATCTTGAAAAGTATTAATCCAAGCGATCTAGTCCATAGGAACTTTTTTTAGGAAATTAAATTTCCAAGAAATTTTCCATTTGCTTCAAGCAAAGAAATAAATATTTGTTTGTTTCAAAAAACATGTTTTTGAGCATTTTAACATTACTGCGGTTTGTTTAACAAATTGAAGGAACGATTGCTCGATTTTGCGACGCAGTTGGTTTTTTGTCATTAGTGAGAAAGTAATTGTTAATTAATGAAGGCAAGTTTCAAATAACCCTGAGAATGCCTGCATTTCTAAATACGTTTGGGAAACCCAGAACGACGGAAAACGTGAGTCGTCTTGACGTCGTCGGCGGGTTTCCCTAATGGTCCTTAATGGAAGCAGTATGCTTCAAACTAATCGAATTGTATACTCAAGATCTAGAAGTCAATAAACGTCACTTGGAATTCATAGTTTAACACTAAAAACTTTCAATTAATTGTAAGAAACGCGCCGTTTTCCTTTCATTCCATTGCATTTTAAAAAAAAATTTTGTCATAATTTTGCGACATTTTTTCAAAACCTTTTTTCAAACATTGCAAGTAATTCTGTGACAATTCTTAACAAAATAAGAAAATCAAAATCGACCTACGACCCTTCCGAATTTAAAGACCAAAATCAACCTACTCTTCCAAATTTAAATCAATCAAAATTTAATTTGGACTTATCCTGCAGAGTAAGACTTTTATTTCTTTCAGCTTTTCAAGCAGGGATGAATTCTAGGTATTGAATCAAAATGAAATATTGGATTAAAATTGAATCCTCAATATCAGTCTCAATATTGAATCTACAGAAAAGATAAAATTTCTGCAGTAAATCGAGAAACATTAATTTTGATCTACGAATTTTTTAATTAAAAATAATTTAATTTTTGAATGTTTTAAAATATTGGCACAGTTTGCAATTTTTTAATGTTTAGATCCAGATGCTAATAATTAGAAACACTAATTTCATACGACCAGAGAAAATAATCCATAGAGTTTCTAGGATTCGGACATAACCTCAAAAATCTAAGTTTAACTCATCATAGACTCTAAAAAAAGTGTGGAAAAAAATGGAAACCCACACTAATATATACTTTGAAGTATTACCTTTAATTTAAGACCAGAGAAGTTGAGAAATATTCAGTGGTTCTCGAGATATGACTCAAAACGTACGCGCATGTGAATCGGCCAAAATAAGGATAAGCCGCAAAAATTGTACACTACTCATAAGTTATAATCTAATATCTCAAGAAATATTAATCTAAGCGATTTGGTCTGTACGATCTTTTTTTAGGGAATTAAACTTCCAACAAATTTATTATGTATATTTTTTTGATAAAAATAATTATTCCACAGATAACAGCAAAAAGACTCATTATTCATCCACTGTGAGAAATGCATATTTAATTTCCAATCACAAAATCACTAGAATCACCAGAATTACATGGTTACTATGGATGCGCAGTGACGTCACATGACGTCCGGTGACCGAGAACGGTAATTTGACATTACCGAACACTTGACGTCTGGTGACTGATGTCCGGTAAACGGTCCCTTGACGTCTGGTGACCGAGAACGGTAATTTGAGATTACCGAACACTTGACGTCTGGTGACTGATGTCCGGTAAACGGTCCCTTGACGTCTGGTGACCAATAATGGTAATTTGACGCCATCGGACACTTGACGTCTGGTGACTGATGTCCGGTAATCGGTCTCTTGACGTCTGGCCCTTGACGTCTGGTGACCGATGTTCGGTAATCTGTCCCTTGATGTCTGGTGACCAATAATGGTAATTTAACGTCATCGGACACTTCTGTGGTCCTAAACTTGATAAGTGTCGAACCAGTTAAAAATAAACTTTATTTAATTAATAGAAATTTGTAGAGTGTTTTATTCTGAGTAAATTGAGACCAAGATAATAGCATAAAATGCTGCTGAGTTATAGAAATTTGAAAAAATGTAATCTAATTTACGAACAGTAAAGAAATTCCAAAAAATAGAATAAATCAATTAAATGTAAAAAAAATTGAAGAACATGAATTGTTGTCTCGAGAAAAATTGATTTATAAATTTGACAAAAGAGAAATGGGTATGACACAGGTGAAAATATAATAGACAATAAAAATTCAGGAGATATTGATCTGTCTCGAGGGGACGCGTTAAAAATAAATAAAACCACAAGCATCAAGAGCATGAAAACTGATGCCGATGATAAGTTGTGTCTACCTTTCGATGTGGAAACTAAATTTAAACGCATATATATAAAATCCAATTATACATCTAGATTTGATTCCAAAGGTTATAGAAACAGCTCTTTAAATCATTTCTATTCGTTTGTTATTTTAGCGTTTGGTTGTGTTTCTCATGAAACGGAATCGGAGCCGAAGAGGTACAAATGAATCGACATGAGAGATACTAATTAATAAAAAAGAATACTACGAGGGAAATTCGATTCTGATCGAGCCAAAAAAGAGGAATGGGCCCTTGGGCCCTTGGTGTCCCAATCGTCCTAGTATCATGTGTGGGCCTCCTTCTTAATGCCTACATTCTCCTTGTTGTCCTCGGACTCGGAAAACAGGTAAAATCTACCAGCTTAGAATAAAAAGCTTATCGCTTTTTTATAATTCTGCTTTGTCTTTACCAAAAACAAATTATTATTTTCCACGAAAAAATAAAGAATCTGCCAAATTTTCTTTAGTAGTCTTGTAGATGGTATTAAAATTGATATTTTTCTTCTTTACAGTTTTTCGATATCTTTAATAGTTTTCGAGAAAATGGGTATTTAGTTTGGAGAAGCGTAACGGCCGAGCGGTGGGTGGTGGGGGAAGTAAGAGCGACGCGTCTGTTGACGCATGCGCACGTTCACATCACATGCCTCATGCACGCTCAATTTAACATCGAATATCTCGAAAAGTATTAGTGCTATCGAAGAACCGTAAAAAACAAAAATGTTCATTTTTGCAAGATCTACAACTTCCCTTTTAAATTTAAGTAGTCTGAAGTATTTTTTGTTTACTTCAAAATAAATGACAAAATTCCTTTCTTTGTGATAGATTCATCAGCAGCAAACTGCCAACACTTTGCTCTTAATTCACCTGGGTGCAGTTGAAGCAGCAGTTTGCCTGATACTTCTAATATTCAGTACCGGTTCTTGGCCAATTGCTGGCACTTGGTGCGTACTTCACGGATTTTTACTAGCCCTTCTGCATCCGGTGGCACTCTGGACCGTAACCGGTCTCAACTGTGAGAGGTACGAAACGAATTTTTTTGCAAAATTTTTCTCAATTTTCATAGGGAAGCATTTTATTCATTTTTATGAATTTGAAGTCAACGGTTGGTAAAAATAGCCGCTTTATTTTTACGAGCGTCTCAATTTTCTGGAATTAAAGAAGCCTTACGCAAGCGGGGCTTTTTTATCCACTTGGCGAGCAATAATTCAAACTAGATGGAAATTTGGCAAGAGTCCAGTTTGCGTGAGAGTTTTAATTTCAAGTGAAATGTTTATTTTTGCGTAGGTACTACGCTATTGCGGCGCCATTGCACTACGCGGCGCTAGTGTCTCCAAGAAGAGTGATATTTGGATTGGCAGCTTCTTGGACGGGGTCGCTCTTGTTGTGCCTGCCCCCGATTTCCGGTTTAGCGCCACCGTACAGATATGTCCCTGGTCTTGGCTGTTGTGCTCCGGATTTTGGCAACGACAACTGGGGCTCATCTGCAGCTCTCTACGGCGTAGCCTATGCCTTTTTGGGTCTGGCCTTGCCCGCAGTTCTCGTGACCGTTTGCAACTTGCGTGTACTTGGAATAGCCCGTTATCATCGACATCGGATAGCAAGCGCCATCTACGAGGTCACTCTAAGTGCCCAAGTGACCATCACGCACCAGCGGAATCCCTTCTTCATTCCATCCATCACGTCACCCAATGCTGGCGGTGGGCCACCTCGCTTTCACAGTGCTGCTAGCACGGTAACTTTTACTTTTTTTTCCTTCTTACTTTTAATTACTTAAATATCATTGATTTGTTGAACATCGAATTGATTCTTCATTTTAGTAATCAAAACACGGTCCAAGTAGTAAATGACTAAAGTTTTGGCCACGCGCAAATAAGTCCCAGATTCTTCGCCAGTGGCCGCCATCTTGTACCACGTGACTTCCGGTAGATTTGAATTACGTGTTATAAGCAATGTTTATGAAAAAATAAATGAATTTAATAAAATTGAAGAAAGTATGAAAGATGGTGAAAATGATAACAATACAAACAATGAAGTAAATAATAAAGTAAAAACTTCCAGAAAAAATTCTGGGAAAATTTAAATCATAATAAAGTAAATAATTCTCTTCCTAATTCTATGGATCCAAGAGAGGCTTTATTAGAAAAAGTGGAAGATATTTACGATTTTAATACAACAAAATGTCCTTTTATTGATATTGAATTAGAAACAATTGCAATTAAAGCATTAATCTTTTATCAGAGGATGTCGTTCGATGTTTCCCAGCATTAATAGATACAGGCAATGAAATAACTTGCATTTCTGAAGAATTTTTTCAAAATTTTTAAAAATTGTGAAATTTTGCCAGTAGTAGGAATAAAATTTTGTTGGTGCTACTAGTTTAGGAAAACGAATTCATATTCTATTGGCTCTAGGAATACTTTAATGAAGTCCTGGAAAATTTCTAGGCTGGTTTTGCAGAGACTCGCGTAGAAACTTTGAGGAAATTTCTTCTTATTCTTCTTATTCTTCTTCTTCTTAGCAACGTGACCCAGAGATTTTAAGGGTTCCGTAGAAAATTTAAGCACGTGTCTCCATGCCTCTTGGGAGATTCCTTCTGCTAAGGATTTGGCAAAATTGAAATATAAAACCCTCGATTATGTCGACCTAAAAAACCTTTTCGACCTAGTTCTCGTAATGATTTTATAAATCCCCACTTGCAATAAATAAATATTTGTTCCGGGTTGTGAAGTCCATCAATACAAACAGTGAATTCACCCATTTTTCCAGATGATTGGGAACCAGGAAGTGAAATACATATCAAATGTTATGTTAATTATCAAAATTATGTTAAACTAGGAATCAGTTTAACAAATAATTTGGAATGTTGTTTAACACTGTTTGGAATGTTGATACCTAATCAAATAATCTCCGCCAGAGGGTTTAAAACCATTAATGTATGTTTCTAGGTGATGCAACTGGTGGGATCTCTTTATCTGCTTTACTTCCCTTATTGCGGATTGATCCTGTGGGAGGTGTGTTGTGCCATTGGGGGCGCCGGAACTCAGCAACGTCTACATGCGCATCCTCGTTTTGCGTCCTTGGCCTCACTTCTTCTTGCCTGTTCACCTCCCGTAAACGGACTCCTCTATGGTCTTAAATCACGAACTTTGAGACGCTCAGTGCAGAATTACTGGCGCAAAAAGGCCACTAAATCTGAATTACAGCAGGTAAGGTAGACACTAAAAAGTACCAACAGAAATACAAATCTCTGGTCAAACATCCCTTGCGGGAAAATGTCCTTTTTTGGATCCTTTTTTAAGGAGAGAAAAAACACTATGAAATTCCTCTGCTACGTTAATCAAAAATCGATTTTGGATCTGAAGTTGATCAAAAGAATGGAGAGGAACGCTATCGGAAATAATTATGGGTGTGGCAAATTAGTTTGAGCTTGGCAAATTTAACTTGTAGCAGAAATAAAATTGTCTTCTCGTTCTTTAAGAATATATGTCCTTGTTCTTTAAGAATATATGTCTTTCTTGTTCTTTAAGCAAAGCTATCGATCGATCTAATTGCAGGAAATTCAGGCGAGAACGCCAAGCGCTACGGGTTCAAGGAGGCCCTCCGGAAATGGACAAGCCTCCTTCTTCCCGTTTCCACCGCTGCAGAGGCGCTTGAGCGAGGCTCTATTAGTCCTCGGATCCTGCAGAACGGGAAATCCTTTCGATGAGAGCAACGTTCGAAATCAATTTCACCGTGCTAGATTGCAAACAGCCGCCTCTTGTAACACTCTCAGGGTGCCAAATACTGATCTAGGTAGGTCTAGTTCGACAAATTTTACATTCTCCATAAGGTTTGGAGAATGTCCATAAGGTTCAAGGTCTGGAGAATGCCCATAAGGTTCAAGGTCTGGAGAATGTAAAATTGTAATGAATAACTTTCATTGAATTACAAGAAAAGTAAAAATATAAAACCCGAAAGTGATGATGATTTTAGAACACGAAATCCGGAAAAATGAGCTAAAGATGAAAGTTGCCGATGTAATAACGAAATTGTAAATTTTTGAAAAATAGGGGGATCAACGAAACCGGTGAGGACTAGTGCGAGTACAGCAAGTCTGCAGCTTGGTTCTCGCTTTTGTAACGACTTGGACGGAAACGAGAGTATTGGAAACGATGGTGGGTGCTCTATGACTATGAGTGACACTCCAAATCAGAGTCCTAGGATTCTAATAACACGAGCTTGCAGCGAAGAGAGTCAGGGCTACGAAAGTCCGTTGCTTAAGAAAACCTTTTCAACAGCCGCTTCTACCCCAGTCTCGCAGATTTGCGAAAGTATACTAACCTTTTCAAATCTCTGTGATTTTTCATCAATTTCATTTCCGCATATTTGTTCCCACGCTACAGTTTCACCTATTTTGATCTCTAATTAAGAAAACATTTTTTTCGTAAACTATCGACGTTTTTATTTAATGTCGGTCGTGCATTAAAACCAATAATTAACTAAAAGCCGAGTATTCTTCCGGATCGTTTATTACCGCACATTTCGTTTAACAACTTTCGGACAAATATGTATTAACCGAGTCTTGTACTATACGAATACATGCAGGTCATTTTCAAAAGAAATAACCCGTATTTTCCATGTTTTTTCAAAAGAAACCCTTTTTTCGTAATCAGTTGATTTAAATTTTCCATGCTTTTTCAATAGAAACCCATTTTTCGTAATCAGTTGATTTAAATTTTCCATGCTTTTTCAAAAGAAACCCATTTTTTGTAATCAGATGAATCAAATTTTCCATGTAATCCACATTATCGTCTGATGTCTTCTACACAAAAAAAAGGATGGAAAAAGATTAAGAAGGTAAACGATAAAGAGTAAAAAGTGATGGACGAGAAAATTTTACGAAAATATTACTTGGATATTAATATTAATTAGCAGTGAAAATTGAATCTGATCGATTAAACTGTAAATCGCTTTTCGAAAATCACAGTTTAGTTACAAATTTAAAGATTACACTTGATAAATGTTTATAATATTGTAAATTAATCGAAATAATGATTTCCTTGCACAAAATGTGTTTGCCAGCTGACATTTGTCAGGTTTGGGAAGCAAGGACTCATGAACTGACTTGATAGCAGGGTTGGGTAGGATAGAATACTTGTCTTCATCTGTCAGTGATGGGTTGTGACACGTCACTAGGAACTTTGGATGTAAATTACGTAATTTACGTCGAAAACTGTAGAAAACCATGTAAATTACATTAGGCTAATTATTTTGCATAAAAATAATAGATTATGTTATAAATCTAATAACGTAATATGTAATTAATCTAAAAATAAATTAAAAATAAATAATAAATAAAATAATTTATGTTATAAATCTAATATTTTTGATTATAATTATAAACATTTTTATAAAATGTTGACGTATCTTTTATTACCACAACAATATTTATAAAAATTTCATGTTTAGTAGAACATAACCTCAAATGAGTAACTAAGAAGAGAATATAAATATATATAAATATAAATTTGAATATAAATTTGTTTATATAGAGATTTGATGCTTATTTAAGGTTAGCTACCTCAGCAATCTTTAGCCTTTACCTTTTTAATCTTTTGCCATTTTTTGCGTATTACACGAAAATAAGTGAAGCTTAGTGTGATTTCGCTCTTGATGTCAATCCATCTGACTCTTTTCCTTTCATGCTTTTGGTTGCTCAGAATCATTTGCAAACATGAAGCTCTGTTCTCGAGGTTTTTGTTGTCTTGTTTTTGGTAAAAAAAAAAAACATCTAATGGTTTCTTTTTGTCCGAAAGAACGCAGATGGAGGCAAAGAAGTACTGGAAGCGACAGCAGCACAGGGAGCAGTGACGCGAGCGTTTGGACAACAGGTGTGATGCAGAAGACATCAAGGACCAATAGTGGCAAGAGTTCGATGGACGCTTGGCCAATCGGACGACGTTTCGTTCGCGTGAAAACTCTCGAGGAGGGGGTGATCTTCATAGGCAGCAGACCCATGGAACGGAGCGAAAGTAGCGACAATACGGAAAATACTGCAACTACCACGACCTCTACTCTTCCCAGAACTTTGCCTCTGGTAAAATTGACAATTCCTTTTCCTGCTGTTTACTAAAAGAACACAGAACTCACTAAAATTTGTTTTCAAAGTGAACTCCATCTCTTGACTAACACATCTTTTCCTTTAGGTTTTATAACATTTCGTCAAATCAGTTTTAACCAAACCTCAAACATCCACTTTCCAGAAATCAAAGAATATCGCTAACAACGAAGGGACCTGTTGCAGGAAAAGGAACGACGGTCCCAGGAAGAAAAAGGGTCCAAAGAGGAGAAATCCAAGAATTGTCAAGAGCAAAGTGAGAGCGACGCAAGTTGGAGCAGTTCGGAGGAAGTCAATCAAGAAAAGGAGAACTTTGTAGCTTTAAGGGAAAACGATACTCAACAAGCCAAAGAAAATCATGATTTTTTAAAGGAAGGTTTTCAATAAGCCAAGGAACTATAATGAAACATTTCGAAAAGAAATCAAAGTCTCCTGACTTTGTCTTTGATAAAAAAAATTTAATTCATTAAAATTTGTTCTCGAAAAGTTTATTATGTAGAAAGCCACACTGTGCCTGAACCAGAAAAGAATTCGACGAAATTCGACCCAAACTTGTCTTGATGGAGATGATTATGTACCATAGCACGATTAATTTATTAGCGTATATGTAAATACTTTATTATTTATCCACTGTGAGGAATGCATATTTAATTTTCAATCATAAAATCACTAGAATCACCAGAATAAAAAGATTACTATGGGTGCACAGTGACGTCACATGACGTCTGATGACCGAGAACGGTAATTTAACATTACCGGACACTTGACGTCTGGTGACTGATGTCCGGTAATCGGTTCCTTGACGTCTGGTGACCAATAATGGTAATTTGACGTCATCGGACACTTGACGTCTGGTGACTGATGTCCAGTAATCGGTTCCTTGACGTCTGGTGACCAATAATGGTAATTTGACGTCATCGGACACTTGACGTCTGGTGACTGATGTCCGGTAATCGGTCCCTTGACGTCTGGTGACCAATAATGTTAATTTGACGTCGTCGGGCACTTGACGTCTGGTGTTCGATAATACTACTTCTGAGTAGTGTAAATTGTTGCGGTTTATCAAATAAAACTTTTATCATTTATTATAAATTATTTTTATCAATTTTATTTATGCGGATTTTCTTTATTCTATTTAACCTATTTACTTTCTGTGAATAGGTTAAATAGAATAAAGAAAATCCGCATTCTACGGGTTTTTAATCGAGATATGATACGGAATCTTTTCGATCAAGACGATTTTTTAATTCTATCGAATTTTTGTCTGACTCAAGTACACACTGAAGTAGCAGTATTTTGCGTGAATAAATTTCTTTTAGTAGCGAAATAATTACGTGATAAACAAACAAATGTTCCGCTTTCGAAAAAGTCTTCTTACAAGTTCTTTTCAAAAGTGCATTTGTTTATTTTTCATTGCCATAATTCTAGTACAAAAAGAAGATGGATATTGCTACTCTAGAATTTTTTTACACTCATCCAAGACCAGTGATGCATGCAAAATAGATTTCTAGCTTATGTAAATGTTTTGAGAGCAAAATTCTAATTCGTCCATAATTTATGATTACAAAAAGTCCCCTTTAGCGGGAGAAATGATTTCTTGGGAAGGGGCTACCTATTTTAAATCCTTTATAAAAATAAAGGGGTATTTTACTATTTCTCAGCCGACAATCGTATAGGAAAACGTTTTATAAATATTTGAGTAGCCCCTCCTTAATACTCGACATTCCTGCTTTTGAAGCAAGAGTAATTTACGTTACATATCCTAAGACTATATTTTTGTACTTCCACTCTTTACTACCTAACGAATTAACAATTAACAACTTGCCAATAATTTAAGAAAAAACGGTTTTAATTGTTTAATTCGATTTATCGTCGAAGCGCATTCAAATTCGTTTAAATGCGTTTCTTGTGACATATACTAAATTTTGTTTTTTAATGAATTCAAAAACATTCAATTTAAAAAGTATTAAGTAGAAAAAATTAACTTAAATGTAATTAAAATAATTACAAAATATTTATTTTAAATATGTCTAAAATTCTTATTTATCATCGGCATATTACTTCACGCTCTAGAGGGCGTTAAGGGGAAAATTTTGCCATGTAGGGGGAGCCAAAAAATGTTCATTTTCGCGTGACGTAATATGTCGATTTCAATTGATTTGATGAATTTAATTAGTGAGACTTGAAATAATAAATGTTAATGAAGGAAATGATATATATTCTGGAATCAAACAAAATTGAGATTATTTGATGTTAATAGTAGACAATTAATTTTATAAAGTTAAATTAAGGATTAAATTAAAAGTTATTTTGTAAATAAAATGTATAATACATAAGGAGTGTTCAAGACATGTTTCCTAATGATAAATGTTGCATGAAGCAGTATTTTACTAGATTTAATGATAAATGTTAAGATTGGATTAATGTACACATTTTTGACACGTTCTTTTATAAGATGCTCTTTTCTATTTTTTACAATAACCGCACGTTGCTCTATTTCTCTATCGAGTACCTGAATCGTATGTTTTAAGTTTTCAAAATATTTTTCACTCAACACGAAATTACATTATTTATATAAAGCCATTCATACCAAAGAACGCAATAACTTGATTATTTTAAGATAAATATTGATTATTTTTAATTTCAATTTCATAAAATCTGTATTATACGTAGCAAAGAAAAAAATGTTAAAAATTACATTCCAAAAATGTAAAAATTAATCGCGGAAATTTACGATTGTTTATTGCAAATAAGACCTAGAACATTATTAGAGAAAAGAATATGTGAGAATATAATTAAGTCACGAAATATAAAGTTGGATAAAAAAAATTGTTTTTTAATTACTTTTTTGTTATTATCGTAATTGTTTAATTGGTATTCTTTATTTTGTAGAATTTAAATCAACTGCTAATCAAAACATTATTTAATTTTGCAGAAAATAAAAAATTGCAAGATGCAAAAATCAGCATAAATTATTTAAATGATACTTCATTAGTTTGCAGATATGATAACTAACTCTCACTCACAAAAAAAAATACAAAAATAAGCAGATGTTTGTTTAACTTAACGAGAAAAAAATGTTTAATATGCCCTTACTATTTTTCTCGTCAAATAAACTAGACATTTAGTTGACTTAACAAAAATTCTGTTTAACTTTATAAAAATGCTGGTTAACTCAACCAAAATTGTGTATAGTTAATTTAACCAGAAAAAATTAAATTTTTGGTTAACTTAACAAAAATTCGGCTTAACTTAACCAATATTACAGTTAATTTAACCAGAGAAAATAATAATAATAAAAAATAATAATAATGAAAAATAATAAGACAAAATAATAAGACAGAATAATAATACAAAGAAATAATAATAATAATACAAAGTAATAATAATAATAGTAATAATAATAATAATAATAATAAAAATAATAATATTAAAAATAATAATGATAATAAATTAAATTTCATAAATCCAAACAACATTTTAAATGAAATAAACTCTTATCAATTTTGAAAAGAAAATTTAAAAATCATCTGATTTTTGCGATATTGAAAAGCGCAAGCTCGGATCGATTTGAAACCATCAGCTGTTGAGGTTTCCTTAGTTCTACTGTTCACGAGTTCTATTCACAATGCTTGACACTAATTTAACCAAAATTTTCGCAAAAGAAATAAAAAGATTACAATTTTCCTAAAAATGTCTATCGAAATCCTAAACATGGATTATCAACATTTCGAAATTAATTGCAATCTTAACCGTCAACAATTTTCATGTCAGAAAAATTTACATAAGGTAAACTGTTTATAACGAATTTAAATTTGTCAAAAAATTAATGAAAAAATTGTTTATAGATTTGTTTATGAAACGCAATAATCACAAGAATAAATTTGAGGGATGTAACCAAAAAAATTTTGACATAAAGGAAAACACTCAATTTGCAACTGTCAAACTCATGGACACGGCGATTTTTTTTCGACAGCCCGGAAACATGTAAGTTATTTACTATTATTTCCAACTTTTGTATAATATATAAATAAAAATAAAAAATAAATAAATAATAAATAAAAATGTTTAAAAAATTAAAATTTTTTTTAAAAAAATTGAAAATATTTTTTAGTAAAATTCATCTTATCAAAAAGCACAATTTTCTATTTTTAAAAAAAGGTTTTATATATAATAAAACATTTTATTTTAGTTAAATTTTTAATATCAATATATCAATAATGAAAAGGAATAATATATAATATCCATAATATAATATTCATATATAATTATTATTGTGTATTATCAAGCAAATTGTAAATTAATATTATAATAATCGTCTTTAAATGTTTGTTTCTCAATTTGAATAATTTATTTTGTTATTTAATTTAGAACCTTTAAAATAGGTACATAATTATTTTAAAAAATGAAAAAAATCAACAATCAGGCTATAAATTTTAATTTTTTATTACATTTCAGCATTTTACTTACTAATCGTATGTAAAGTTGTGGTACAAAATTAGTAAATTTTAGAAAACGCAACTATCACGTATTCCTGAACACTTCAAAGTATACTGAATCATACTGATTCCGGTTTAACTATATTTTTATACTCATAATATTGCTTCGTAATTTATTGATGATGACCTGATAGAATGACATATTACGCAAACTAATTTATTCGTTTCTTTCCAGAAATGTACTTTTTACTAAAAAATTTTTTTAAGTGATTTACAAGTGTACAGAAAGTACAAAAAGTGTCTCTTCTACTTTTTTTTGCTTTGTAAATGAGTCACAGAAATTTGTTTTCCTTTTATAATGAAGTTTTTTGAATTGATTTTTATGCGAGCGGAAAAAGCTTTCTAAAATTGTGCTGTGCAATAGAGATTCTTTTTTTATTTCTGATTAATTAAAATAAAAATCATGTGCGGTTCTAGATCTAATTTGACGTCATGGAAGATATTTTTAATGATTCTCGGAGCAATGGCAGTTATTTTGATAGTTGCAACTGTAGGAGTTTTTAACACGAATCGAAAGGGGATACTAATTCCTCCTGATCCTGAATATCCTCAACCACCGTCTTGGAGCAAATTAAGAACGTTTAAAAAAGGAGCCGTTTGTGCCGATGGACCGCCATGTGCATTTATTGGCAAGTGCGTAATTAAAATTTTCAGCCTCCTTTATGCCTTTTTAAAGAATTTCTGAAGACGTTTTTTTAAAACAAAAAAATTTATAAAAGAAATTAAGTATAAGAGTTAAGAAGTTAAGTAAAAAATTTAAGAAGTTAAGTATAAAAGTAAAAGATACTTATGCTAGAGCATCCGTCGATTATACGGTATAGAAGTATCTAAATAAATAGCATCTATTATGTAGAAATCATAGAAATTAAGGGAAATTAGTTTTTAGAAATTAGGGGCCAAGTTCAATTTTACACAAAAAGGTTTTATTTTCCCTAAAGGTCAATTTTGGAAAAGAATGGGTCAGCCGTGGACGCAGCATTGGCAGCGATGATCTGCAATGGTTTTATAAATATGCACAGTCTAGGATTTGGAGGTGGATTTTTCATGACAATTTATGATAGAAAATCAAAGAAGGCTTTTGTTTTGGATGCCAGATATTCTGCACCGTCAGCAGCGCATAGACACATGTTTGATGGGAAGTCCAACAATTCATCAAAAACAGGTACGACCTCTATATCTGACCTATCCCGTGTGGAAAAATGTCTATCTAAATTTAGATTTTAATTTCCCTAAACAATTTTCAAATGGGAATGCAGAAATCCGCGTAAGATTTTTAGAAGTTGAAATAACATCATCAACCAGATGCAGATGATGATTTTTTTGTCTGAGAATACTCTCCGTAAAACTGCACTAATCTTTTTATAAAAGCCCGAGGATATTCTTTTGCAAATTCATTTAATCGTATTAAAAAGGGTCTGTACCTAAACCCTCTTAAACCATTATTACATGCACAAGTATCCTAAACAAACAATTATTCTAATAGGTGGACTATCCGTTGCCGTTCCCGGAGAAATAGCAGGCTACTGGGAAGCTCATAGAAAATTCGGAAAACTGCGTTGGTCAGATTTATTTCAACCTAGCATCGAAATTTGCGATAACGGTTACAATTTGACCAAATCTCAGTACAAGGGACTTCAAGAGGACAATTTTAATATCCACGACGATCCCACTCTCAAGTAACTGCAAATAATTTTTAATCCCGAATTTCATTTCCGTCTAGAATTTTATACTCTCCTAGGAAATAATTTTTTTTTACAAAAAATAAATTTGAAGGACTATGTAATTGATAATTTTGTAAATGAGAACATAAAATTTCGCATAGGAAATAATTTCGTCTTCAGGAAAATTTTATATAGAATTTTGTCCTCCGGAAAATAAATCTATTCCTCAAAGGAAATAATTTCGTCTTGGGAAAATAAATTTCTACACGGAAATGAGACCCCGTAGTTAGAAGAGTCAATTTTAAAACTGGCTGATAAAAGAAAAAAACGCTTTTAGGGAAATGTTCATTGATTCTACCGGTCAACTTCGGAAGCCAGGGTCGATTATAAAACCCAGAAAATTGTGCGACACGATGAGAGTGATTGCAGAACAAGGCGCGGATGCGTTTTACAGAGGATCTATTGGTCGTAAATTGGTAGAGGATTTGAAAAAAAGGGGAGGGATAATCAGGATGAAGGACTTAAACAATTACAGGTAATTTTTTCTTGTAAACGATGTTCGAAAATTACTTCGAATTAAATGTCTTTTCAGAACTGCAAAAATTCCTTTCGGTGCAGAGATTGTCTTATTTGCTTTCCATGTCTCTCTGAATGTTCCTTTTCTTCTTTATATTCGATTACCAAAGTACCTTCTTCTTCATCTTCTTACTATAAAAGGTGGCTTAACTCTAACTTTAAGGCCTTAAAAGCTTTAAAGCTTGTGGCCTTAAGTCCCTTTCAGTCTAAGAGCCATGACTCTAGCTTTATTTTTTATTATATAATATGTATGCTGTAATTTTATTTACTGTGAGGCGATAATATTTCCAATGTCTGCCACTGGCGAAATCTATTCGATGCGCAGACTGTTAACTTTGGAAACCAAACTGGTCAGACTAATTGGATCATGCTCTGGCCTAACAAAACGTGCTCTCACTCTCGGGCGGAGACTATTTTCCCCTTCCACGCGCCGTCACTTTCCCCTTCCACGCGCCGTCACTTTCCCCCGTCTATCCGCGCTCGCCGCAGATTGATACGTGAAGCAGTGATTGCAGCACTTGGAAAAGTGGAAGGGGAACCTTGTCTCCGCTCGAGAGTGCACTGAGAGCACGTTTTGTCCACCTGGCTCTTATAAAATGATTGTAATAGCTACTCGTTCGACAAAATGTATGTATTTTTCTCCCTCTACAATATTTTCAATACCCGTTTGAATTCCAGAGCAAAATGGCGACAGCCAGCAAAAACGACTCTTTCCAACGGAATAACAGTCTATTCTTCCGGGACCCCTGGTGGTGGTGATATTCTAATATTCCTCCTAAACATTTTCGACAACTTCCATTTCACAAAAGAAAGCATCAGCAACCCAGATTCCTCAATCATCACGTTCCAGAAGATGATAGAGGCTTTCAAATTCGCATACGCACTCAGAACAAAACTTGGTGATTCCGACCTGGTCGATATTACAAAAGTAAGCAGAGCTTTACAAATCATAAACAGTAAAAGAAAATAAAATTAGTAATGAAAAATAAAAGAAAATAGTAATAAAAAAAAAGAAAATAAAAATAGTAATAAAAAATGAATCAGTTGGTTAGAAAGTTGCAGTCGAAGGAGTTTGCCAGGTGGCATTGGGAAAAGATAAGTGGCGAGAGGACATGGAACGATCCTGTCAGTTATGGAGTCGAGGATGCAGGAAATTTTAATGATCACGGAACGTCTCATATATCAGTATTAGCTCCGAATGGTGATGCGGTTTCTATAACTAGTACCGTCAATCTATAGTAAGTATATAGCAGTTTTTTAGTGTACCGTTACCCACATCAGACAGGATATTCACGTTTTACTTTTCACGATCCTTATCAGTTTCGGAAGCGGGATCGTCAGCGAGAGAACTGGAGTACTACTCAACAGTGGAATGGATGACTTCGGTCTGCCCTCGCAACTTAGCTACTTCGGAATTCCCCCCAGTGAAAATAATTTTATCCAGCCTGGCAAACGACCTTTGTCCTCCATGTCTCCTTCGATTTTGGTGGACGCCGATAAAAATGTTAAGATGGTCATCGGAGCCGCTGGAGGCACAAAAATAACCACGGCCATTGCTTACGTAATTTGATCAACAAGTTCTTTGAATAAGTCCTTTTATGCTTTAAATCGAATTTCTTTTATTATAAACTGGCATTTTTTTAACAGAAAATTTTTACATGTGTATTTTTTAATTTTTCCACGTTCGTTCGGAAATTCCGTTTTTTACTACGCCCGAATTTCTTTGTCGAAAATTACTCAATGTTTTTAAAAATAATTTAGGCTATTTAATAATTTTCTATATTCTTTGTTTTTTCGAAGTTTCCTAAAGAAATTTATATACATTTTTTAAATATTCCCGCGTTTCTCTATACAAAGAATTTTAGTTCTGCTATCGCCACCAGGTAGAGCTGCGACTCTCTCACAATTAAGATTCCGTACTCATTTTATATAAAAAAGCTTGCTCTTCCGTTTAATACATCATTATCCTACTAAGGATCCCATATGGGAACCCACATAGGATCCCACATTTGAATTTTCAAGTGGGCAATACTAATTATTCTTCTTTCTTTTTTCTGCTTTATGTTCTTCTCTTTATAACTTATAAACTTTA
>WNHD01002257.1:0-39865 GCA_011057455.1 Ganaspis sp. Gsp50
TCGTTTTTATACTTTTTAGATGAAAATGAGTTGATTTAGACTATTTTTGGAAAATCGAAAATCGGCACGATTACAAGGCTTCCCTATGAGGAAGTAAAATGATATATAGTTTGGTATATTGTTATACATATGATACAATGTTTGCAATGATATGCACAATGTTCTATTGTTCTATACAAAAACCACGTAAATTGGGACTACCCAATATAAAAAAGGGCTAAAGGCGCAGTACGGGCGTAATACATAAATTTTTTTTAGGGTATAGTTATCCTATAGTGTCAGGGTCACTACAACTCTGGAAAACATGGAAAATATGGAATTATCATGGAATTTCATTATTCCTCATGGAATCGTGCAAATCTCATGAAATTTTCAATTATAACATGGAAAATATTATTTTTTTATTTAATTTCTTTACTTTATTATGTTTAATAGGTTATACACAAATTAATAATATACTTTTTTTTATATGAACAAATTTAAAATGTTTAAAAATACTTGAAATGTCTTTCAAATATTACAAAATACTTAAAAGTACTTTAATAGAATTCCAAATACTTTCTAATGCTTTAAAACATTGAAAAAAATATTTAAGAATAATTAAAAATATTTAAATATACTTAAAATTACTATAAAATACTTCAAACTACTTCAAACTAATAAAAAACACTTCAGAATATTTAAAAATACTTCAAATTACTTCAAAATATTTAAAAATACTTGAAGTATCTTTCAAATATTACAAAATACTTAAAAGTACTTTAAAAGATTTTCAAATACTTTCTAATGCTTTAAAACATTGAAAAGAATATTTAAGAATATTTAAGAATAGTTAAAAATATTTAAATATGCTTAAAATTACTATAAAATACTACAAACTACTTCAAACTAATTAAAAACACTTCAGAATATCTAAAAATACTTCAAATTACTTCAAAATACTTCAAATTACTTCAAAATACTTAAAATTACTTCAAAATAGTTAAAATTACTTCAAAATATTTAAAAATACTTAAAATGCCTTTAAAACATTTCTAAATACTTTCCAATGATTCAAAATACTTTAAAATGCTACAAAATCTTCAAAAATGCTTCAGAATATTCAAAAATACTTCAAAATATTTCAAAATAATTAAAAATATGTAACAATATGTAGAATGCAACAAATAATTAAAAATACTTAAAATGGCATTAAAATATTTAAAATATTTCAAAATACTTAAAACTACTTAAAAAATTATTAGAAACGTTTAAAAATACTTAAAAATATTTAAATACAATTCAAATTACTTTAAAATATTTCAAAATAGTTAAAACTACTTTAAAACACTTCAGACTGTTTCAAAATGCTTCAAAATATCTGGAAATATTTAAAATTACTTAAAAATATTTCCAAATATTTCCCAATATTTCAAAATATTTTAAAATACTTCAAAATATTTAAAAATAATTAAAATCTTTTAAAAATCTTTTAAAATTACTGAAAACTACTTTAAAATACTTTAAAATTCTTCAAATGATTTTAATATGTCTATACAATTGCTTTAAAATAATTCCAAATACTTTCGAAAACTTGAAAATATTTTAAAATAGTTTCAAATACTTCAAAATATTTTAAAATACTTCAAAATATGTAAAAATATATCACATGTAAAAAATATTTAATAATACTTAAAATGTCTTTAATATTCTTCAAAATACTTCCCAATATTTCTAAATATTTCAAAACACTTAAAACTACTGTAAAGTACTTCAGACTTCTTCAAAATACTTCAAAATACTTTAAAATACTCCAAAATCTTTATATTACTTTAAGAAACTTCAAAATATTTATAGATATCTCAAAATAGTTCAAAGTATTTAAAAACAATAGTATTTTAAGTATTAAATAAGATAGAAAAACATTTAAAAATGTTATTTTAATCAAATATTTTAAAAGTATTTAAAATACTTGAGACTATTTAAAAATACCTCCAAACATTTAAACATACTTGAAGATATATTTTAAAATACTTAAAAATATTTAAAAATACTTGAGATGATTTAAAAAAATACCTCCAAATATTTAAAAATGCTTGCAAATATTTAAAAATACTTGTAAATACTTAAAATACTTAAAAATATTTAAAAATACTTGAGACTATTAAAAATACCTCCAACTATTTAAAAATACTTCTAAATATTTTAAAATACTTGTAAATATTTAAAAATACTTCTAAATATTTTAAAATACTTGCGAATATTTAAAAATACTTGTAAATTTTTAAAAATACTTGAAAATATTTAAAAATACTTCAAAATATTTAAAAATACTTAAAAATATTTAAAAATACTTGAAAATATTTTAAAATACTTGCAATTATTTAAAAATACTTGAAAATATTTTAAAATACTTGCAATTATTTAAAAATACTTGTAAATACTTAAAAATACTTGAAATATTTAAAAATACTTGTAATTATTTAAAAATACTTGTAAATATTTATAAATACTTGAAAATACTTAAAATGGTTTTAAAATTAGAAGTAATAACCTTGAGTAATTTTAATTCTGTAAAAAGTCATTTTCACAAAAGCCTAAGAGCATTAAACAACTTTTAATACTTCAGAATTAATTCAAATTCCTAAAAATACTGAAAAATTCATTTTTTTAGCATCATTAATATATTATTAAACATTATCATGGAAATTTTTTCGTTTTCCTCATGGAAATCATGCTCTGAAAAAATGTGTCCGAGAAATTCAACTACCATAGGACAGTTGAGTGAAAAGTAGTTTAACTTTCATAGTTACTCTGACGTTTTTTCTGTAGTTAATTCAACTGGTTTTAAGTAGTTAATACATAGCAGTTCGTTTTGCTTAAATTCATAGTTAAATTACAACTACAGAACTACTGACCTATATATGTAGTGAACTAATATGTAGTAAAATCTACTACTTAAAGTAGTAGTTTCAATTACATTCCTAGTTCTTTTAACTACATTATGGTATAGTCAATACAATCTTTTAAATTCAGTTGAGGACTTATTGTACTACTCACAGTAGTTAAAAAGTAGTAAAACCTACTACTTCCTTTTCTGTCTGGAAAACTCATGAATTTTGTAAAGAAAAGTTTGTAGCAACCCTGAGTAATTTGCGAGTGTATAATTGTTCTTTACCCAAAAGGAATAGCAACCTAAGTGACAATCTAGCTTATGTTTCTCCTTAATTGTAAGGCATAATAACGTTTTTAGGACCTTTAAAGAATGCAGTAAGATATTCCTTAGCATTACGATAACCTTGACGATATTATCATTATGTTAAAAATTGAATACAACATAAGTCTGCTAAAGAATCTCACATGCTAAAGGATCTCACATGCTATATTATATCACACGCTAAAGGATCTCACATACTAAATTATATCACACGCTAAAGGATCTCACATGCTTAAGGATCTCACATGCTTAAGGATCTCACACGCTAAAGGATCTCACACGCTAAAGAGCACCTTTAACGTGCATATTAAAGATTCGCTGCCACCGTACATTTGTTGCCGTGGCAGAAAACATGCAAGCATGTGTGTTGACTAAGGTTCGATTAGTCATGCAACAAAAGGAAGAAGTGTTGTCGACGTGCTTCGAAGCGGAAGAACACGTGCCCAAAACGAACTCGAGCCAACTCTTTAGCAATACTGATTGCCGAGTACTTCCGGTGTCGCGATCTCACTCAAGAGTGAACACTTGAGTTGAGACCAGGATGCCGGATCTTTGTGTGAGAGTCAGAGTCACTTGTACATGCCTCAAGATCCCGTTTATCGAACACATCGAAACTTTGCCACACTTGATATCATCTCTCTGCCCCTGTATCGAAGGTACAAGTGTGCCCATGTACTTGTGTATATCATTGCATAAGAGACAGTCTACAAGTGTACACTCTCGCACAAATACTTCTAAATGTCTTTGTATGAAAGAGGACTCGCTCTTCTCACTCTTCAAAGAGGACTCGCACCTTTTTTTTCTCCAAGTTGAACGGTCTCGCTCTTTCAAGAAAATACCGCTTCACCAATGCATTGCTTCTCATTCAGCCAATACGTTGACTACAGTTGACTACTTGGCTAATGAAAACCGTTAAAACCGTTCCATTCTCAATTTCCTGAAAAATTGCAGCCATTGTACTTATAAATATTATTACTATTATTGTACTATTATTACTACAAATATTGTATTTATTTGGGTATAACTTTAGGTAGACTTTATTTAGGTATAGATAAACCTTTTTTAACCTTTGGAACATCCTCTGTAAACAAACGTCTTTTGTTCAAGGGTATGGATAACCCTTAGAAGCAAATAAGACCTATAGGTCTTATTTTTATAATACCTTGTTCTTAAAACAAAGATCGTAAACCGGGACAACAGTAGTTTGTTTTTATGTCCGATCCTTCTTGACAAACATGATATAATTGATTTGTTAATTAGAGAAACACACGAAAAATGCGGGCATATGGGGACTCAGGTGGTTACTTGTACAACTATAGGTATATTATGAGATAGATAAGTTATAGATAAGTTGTACAACTAGGTATGATGAACAAGGAAGATGTACAATGTACAACTTTTCATAAATTGTACATTGACATAAACTCTTATAGAACTTTATCTATACAATCAAATGCTATAGTATACTATAGCAAAATGTATATTTTGAATGTATATATACATGCAAAATGTATATTTTGAATGTATATATACATGCAAAATGTATATTTTGAATGTATATATATACATGCAAAATGTATATTTTGAACGTATATATACATTCAGAAATGGGTTGACAGTGTTTTGGATATAGATTATAAAAGAGACACATCATTATTTGCTTCTTAGGTCCCATTAAAAAATGACGAAAGCCACTGAAATAGACATGTAGCCTCGGATGTAGGAAATTATTTGAAAAATTGTGGTTGCAGAAACTTGTAGTTGAAGAAAATTGTGGTTGTGGAAAGTAAAGAAATTGTATTCTTTTGGATAGAGGCATATTTTACGGACCACGTCAGGATCGATTCTCATTTCTCGTGTAGTCATTTGTTTCGTCATCATAGCAATGGAAGACTCTAACTCTCTTAAGTTTTTCCCGTTCAACGATCATTTATAAAAGAATAATAGTTTCGTTGAATTCTTTACAAGCTTAGTCAATTCCCACCGTCAATAGACTAGTGTGCCATTTCCGATCCTTTTATGAATCCCTTGGAGAAATGGGTAACGGTGCCAGCATTTTGCACAAAAAATGAAACAAAAAACCCTCTTCATTATCCGGATCTAGTTCTTCTCAACCTGTGTTTCGTGAATCTAATCATAGTCCTCTATATTATGATTACTATGGTTATCAATGTATAGATCTTTTGTGATTGTAATTACCGTTTTCTGTTGCCTTTGTGATTACAATCACCAAAAGTTTTATTTTACCATGATTGTATTACCGAAAGTTTTATTTTACCATGATTGTATTACCTATAGTTTTATTTTACCATTATTGTATTACCGAAAGTTTTCTGTTGCCCTTCTAATGACTATCATTATCCCTATTGTAACGATTATCATTACCAATTATCTGTAAAACATACCAACATACTGTAATCACCAACAAAACGTTGATAATTGTAGGGAAACTTGTGAAAGGAGCTTTCAATTGTCTCCTAAAAGGATAAGGGTTGCACGTTAATGTTGGGTAATTGAGGATTAATAAAGAAATTAAAAAAAGGTATTAATGTATTATTAATGTAAGGTATTAATGTTGTTGCTGTTTCTTTTTTCAGAGTGCAGACAATAGCGAGGAAATGGGGTTGAGGCGTAGACGCAATAAATTAAGGTTCAGGTCGACCAAGTGATTGTTTAATGCTCAGAACAAAGAGGCGAGAAAATGATGACTGCCATGGCCAGGTTGCCTTGCAAGCAAACCTCGCCGTCTCAACAACCAAAGCTCAACAACTTCAACAACAACAGAGGCTATTGGGATATGCAACAACCTGCACCTCCCTATGTCCGGAACCATAATCGCCAACAGGATTATTCAGGTAATGTGTGACAATTGCTACAGACAAAACACTACAATTTTGAACACTTTAATTTGATTTTGGAATTGAACGAAATGAAAATTTTTTGGATGCAACGGACAAATAGAGAAAGAGAATGATACTTGAAATGACTGGCATATGGCATACAGATCCCTATATCGGTTCCAAAGAATCAATTTAGCAGTACATAATCCACATTGCCAATATCACTTATTTGGTTTTATATAATCATTGGTCTGTATCATTGTAATTATAAGCATTCTTTAGCTACTATCGTTTCTTCATTCTCGTGTAATTGATAATGACAAAATGACGTAATTTGAAGGGTTGGAAAAAAGTGAAAGAACAAGGAGCGATAAAATAATTATTGAAGCAGCTGTGAAAACAAGGTACTAGGGTTATTACAGGGCAAATAACACTTTTTAAGGAAGCTCTCAGGTCTTATCCTCTTTTGATGTCGTTGTTACAATTCGTGAGACGATAAGTTCGTAGAACTGCTGGTTGTTAACGCATTGTTTACACGCGTTCACATCAGAACCACTGAAACTTACACACGTGCAGCTCTCCCTACATATAAATGTCTCGTGACAAGGAGGGCGTTAATGACAGCCAACATCTGCCTCACCACTATCTCTTCTCATCTTCTTTTTCTCTTTTTTATTCTGTTTTCTCGGGCGAGAGTATACACGTTGATTGATGACCCGCAGCGACTAAGAGTTTTTCTAACAAATATCACTTGAGCGATATACTAACACAAGCGATAAGAGCAAAAGGGGTCAGATTTCGAAAGCTGCGGGAATTTCGGCTCTTTATTGTCCACAAATGTTTACTTCTGGGTTTAATTGTATCAGGTGGAGTGTTTTTGATTTTTATTGGATGTAAGAGGTACTTTTTTTAAAATGTGTGCTTTACGCAAGGCTTTCGTGAACATATGCATATGTATATGGTTGCCTATGATATATGTGAGGTTACCTATGCTATCTATGAGGTTACCTATGCTATCTATGAGGTTACCTATGCTATCTATGAGGTTACCTATGCTATCTATGAGGTTACCTATTCTATCTATGTGGTTACCTATGTTATCTATATGGTTGCCTATGTATTCAATTGTAAAACCTATGAGACTGTGTGAATACCCACTGACATCACAGCAAAGACAAATTTCCATCTGCGACCCTTGTTTTGAAAAAACAAGTAGTTATGGTTGACACACAATTACGAAAAGTGCCTCCAATCTTTCAAAACACAGAGGGACAAAAGACTGTTTATCTTCTGCTAACCAAGAAAACTCATCAATATCTTTCACTGGAAGTAATCCCCTAAAACCAGCAGTATTGATATAGTCTGCGAACAAACTTGCTAAGTCAATGAAAAATCACGGCTAACTCTCGATGAAAGACGCCTTTTTCCTCGTATCTATATCTATTTATGAATTTAATGGACGTGCTTATAATGTGTATAGTACAAATGTATATAGTTGCACATGTGGTTTACACATTTATATGGGGTTATACATAGGGTTTATACATTACGTGATACACATTTTTGGAAAGTGAGACCCCCTGCATGATATTTTTTGCATTATTTCATATATCAAATGGAGCGTGACATTTATCTATCTCTTCGTGGGTATCGCGTATATTATGTGGATGTTATTATTAAAGACAAATGAATTTAGGACATGCGAATATGTACGTGTACTCGTACATACGGATGATGTATCTATAGATACATCATACGAGTATACTGTGGTTTATAGAAAAAGGCTACGACACATATGAACACAGCTTCGAGAAGTAAAGGAAGTTGACGATAAGTGTGCTGTTGGCTATAGAGTTTGGCACATGAGAATATCGATCAAAACTAATTGTTGCTTGTACTGTACATGTGCCTTTATACTTAAATTCAATACACGTACATAGATACGTACGTGCATAAATACATAGGTACATACATACATAGATACGTGCATATATACATAGATACGTACATACATACATAGATACGTGCATATATACATAGATACGTACATACATACATAGATACGTACATAAAAACATAGATACGTACATACATACATAGATACGTACATAAATACATAGATACGTACATACATACATGCATGCATACTACATGGATACACACATACATACTATATATACATTGGTCATGGGAGTTTACGTACCGATATAATTAGGCTCAGAACAACAAACGGAGCGCATGACTTACCGTTATAAAATTTTATCGCTTCTCATTAACATGATCACTCGTGAACTCCATAGATAAATTATCGTGTGATTCACGCAACCCATCTGCTCGCCAATGAGCTACTGACCACGTCTAGGCAATTAGTTGACTAAAAATCCAAATCTAGGCGATATATCGCTTATATAGAACTATAGTTCCAATCGTTAATGTTGATTTATAAAGCATTGATAAATGCGCCAATTGCAGATGCTGACAATTATTATTCAACAGTTAATTAGTCCACTTGTTTTAATACGCATATGCGTGATTTTATCTTCCTTCTCAATTACATTATAATTTAATGTTCATGATATACTCCTGATTGAATGCGCGATTGATTTCAGTGGAACTTGGAATTTGTCTTCAGTTTGCTCTTAATAATCTTACTCTTCATCCAACGACATTAATACCTTCTTGATATATATAATTAATACCTTCTTGATACATATAATTAATACCTTCTTCGTATATAACTATATAATACCTTCTTCATACAATTAATATCTTCTTTATAAATAATTAATACCTTCTTCATATACATAATTAATACCTTCTTCATACAATTAATACCTTTTATTAAGAATCTAAAAGTGCATTTTGAGAAAAATGCACTAAAACTCTTGACTTTCCTTCTTCTTGCAAATTGTATACAGAAAAGAAAATTGACGTGTACATAAACGCAGACTGGTAAATTAGATCTGAACAGAGTTTAGTAAAAGTAATGAGAGTAAATGGGATGTATCTGGTTACAGGAAGTGTTATTTGCCATTTGTAAACAGTAGTACAGAGGTATCACTTGCGACTAAAGGAGTCTGGTTTCTGTGTGTCTATAGGTAAGAGGAAGAGTGCCGTGGAGCTGCTGCAAGAGTCTAAGGCCTTTTACGTAAAGAGTGAGACGGTGCTGGACCGGAAACAGGAGCTGAAGAACAGTGGACACCTTCAGGTCTCCCAGTTATCGGCGCCCGGGGCACCTCCGAGGCTTCTGAGAAAATGCGGAAATGCCGCACCCGGAAGCATTCAACAGACTTGCCCACAACTGCCAGCCCCTCATTCCTCGCCCTGTTGTTGGGCCACGTGCCACGAACAGGACAAGCGTAAGTCACAAACTGGCAAATTAATTCTTCCTCTGGCGCTGGCACTATGTCTGTTACATGTATATACATATACCTACTCAATGTCCACTTTTGCCCGAGTTGCTCATCTGCTGCTTCTGATCCAAAGTGTCTCCTGGGACCTCCTGTATTAACTTTAACTATATATTATATACGTGTATATATATACTTTAAACCATATACTATATATTTTTATGTTCTATTTTATTCTATTTTCAAAGTTATGTATGGGATAATTTAATTTCCCTTTTTACCTTTGGGGCCGTTCATAAATTACGTAAGGCAATATTCAAAAAAATTTAACTACCCACCCCCCTATGTAAGACATTTTATGTAGTAAAAATTAAAAATTAACGTAGGGCGTAAGATTTCATTGGACTACCCCCCTCCTTATCACCCTAATCTCTATAACTCTAAAACCCGTATAATTGATGGACATAATGTATAATAATGTATTATGTATAATAATAATAATAACGCATAGTATAATAGTAAAATGCATAGTAATTTACAATAATAATTTAATTTTTAATTTACCCTTACATAATTTTTGTAGAAAGTGCAATGTTTTTGAGGGTGAATTTTAGACTTGATATTATTTTATCTATATATTGTTTTACGACTGTTTTGGTAATTATAATCTATATTTTTTAAATCTGGTTTATGTGCAAAAAACTGCTGTGAAATAGCAAAACAAAAAATACAAGAAAAAAGAAGAAAAATATAAAAATTACAATAAGAAAACAAGTGCAAAAGCAACAGCAAATATAATTAAAAACAACAAAAAGTACTACGAAAGCCCAAAAGTATAAGAAAAGACAAAGAAAAGAGAAAACTATAGAAAAGCGAAAGGTACAAAAAAAATAATACTGAAAAAGCAAGAAATAAAGAAACTAAAAAGACAAAAATGAAATAAAAAAATAGAATAAGGAATACAATGGAAAACAACAGAATGTAGAGAAAGAAACAATAGAAGAACAGAAAAGACAACAACAAACAATAAAAGAACAAAAAAGACAACAACAAACAATAGAAGAACAGAAAAGACAACAACAAACAATAGAAGAACAGAAAACAATAAAAGAACAAAAAAGACAACAACAAACAATAGAAGAACAGAAAAGACAACAACAAACAATAGAAGAACAGAAAAGACAACAACAAACAATAAAAGAACAGAGAAGACAACGATAAATGATAATAGAACCAAAAATAGAACAAAAAACAATGTCAGAAAAAATAAAAAGTACAGAAAAACAATCAATTTAAAAAAGAACTATATGAAAAAAAATACAAGACCGACAAGAGAAAAATACTGAAAATAGCAAAATTGAATTAAAAAATACAATAAACAGCAACATGGAAACAAATAGTACAACAAAAAACAAGAAAAGATACAAAAAAAATAATTAAAAAATAATTAATAAAAAATCCATACAAAAGACACAGAAAAAAACAAGAAATACGAAAAATACAGTGAAAAGAAACAATAGAAAAAATACAGTGAAAAGAAACAAAACAAAAATACAACAAAGGAACAAAAAGTACAACAAATACAATGAAAAATAAAAAAATACAACAAAAAAACAATTAAGAAACAAGAAGAAAACATAGAAATAAAGAATAAAAAACAAAATAAGGAAGAAAATAAATAACAAAAAGTACAATGAAAAGTGACAAAATTGCAACAAAATACGTTAAAGGAATAAAAAAAACAACAAAGAATTATACGGAAAAAACGAGAAATTAATATAGAAAAAAAAGAAATAAGCAAAAAAGTACAATAAAAAAAAATAAAAATAAAGTACATACATAAAGTGCAACAAAAAATAACACAAAAAAATTCAACAAAAAAACAAACAATACCTTGAAAAATTACAAAAATATATTTAGTACAACAAAAGAACTAAAAATACAACAACAACAACAAGACAAAAAGTACGAAAGTAACAAAAAAAAAATAAATGAAAAACAACAAGGAAACAGCAAGTGCAAAATAAAACCAAAAAATTTCATAAAAATCAACAAAAAAGCAATTGCATAATAAGAAATAAGAATAAAAATACAGGTGGAACAAGAAATAAAAAAATAAAGTGGAAAAAATAAAACAAAAGTTCAACAAAGGAAGAACAAATAAAACAAAGGAGAACAAGCAATACAATGAAAAAAAAAATAAAATAAAAAGTGCAACAAAAAACAACAATATAGAAAGTGCAACAAAAAACAACAAAACAGAAAGTGTAACAAAAACAACAAAATAGAAAGTGCAACAAAAGACAACAAAACAGAAAGTGCAACAAAAACAACAAAAGAAAAAGTGCAACAAAAAACAACAAAACAACAAAAACAACAAAACAACAAAAACAATAAAACAACAAAGGAATAATAACAATAAATTGAGTGAAAAACTAGAAAAATACAAAAAGTACCACAAAAAACCATAATAGAAAAAATACAATAAAAACAACAAAAAGTACAACAAACCAATAATACAATAAAAACAACAAAGATACAAAAGAAATTTTTTACAAAATAAAATACAACAGAAAAATGAAAAACTCAAGGAAAAATACAAAAACTACGAAAATATAATTAGTGCAACAAAAGAATAAAAAATACAACAACAAAAGAAACAGCAAAAGAAAGAAAACTGTAGAAAATATCGAAATTAAAAAAAACACATAAAGTGCAATAAAAAGCAACAAAGAAACAAATGGTACAACAAAAAATAAAAAAGATAAAAAAGTACACTTAAAAAACAACAAAAAACAAAAGAATAAAAATACAGAAAAAACAAGAAATACAAAAAGATGCAGTGAAGAATACGAATAGGAAAGTTCAACATAGAAACAAAAAATACATCAAGAAACAACAAAAAAGAAAAAAGGACAACAAAGGAACAAAAAGTACAAAGAAACAAAGAAAAAAAAATACAACAAAGAATTGAAAAAAAAACAATTAATATAACTGAAAATAACTAAAGAAAAATTTAAAAAAAAACAATTAATATAACTGAAAATAACTAAAGAAAAATTGAAAAAAAAAACAATACATAAATACGAAAAACAAAGAAATAAAGAAAAGGAAACTATTAAATAAGAAATGCAATAAAATAACAAAAAATACAATGAAAAATAAGGAGAAACAAAAATTACTACAAAATAGAATAAGAGAACAAAAAATACAATGAAAAATAACAAAAAACAAAAATTACTGCAAAATACAATAAGAGGACAAAAAATAACAAAAATTACTACAAAATACAATAAGAGGACAAAAACTACAATAAAAAATAACAAAGATTACTGCAAAATACAATAAGAGGACAAAAAATAACAAAAATTATTACAAAATACAATAAGAGGACAAAAAATACAACAACGGAAAACAAAAAATAAAAAAAACGAGAAATTAAAAGAAGAGCAACAAAAGAAACTACGTTAATACAAAAAGTACGAGAAACTAGAAACAAAGAGTACATAAAGTACAACAAAAAATAACAGAAAAAAAATCAACAAAAAACAAGAAATGCAATAATAAAACAAAAAAATTGGAATGCAAAAAATACAAAACAAACAACAAAAAGTAAATGAAAAACAACAAAAAGCAGCAAGTACAACATAAAACGAAAGCAAATAAAATTGTACATCAAAAAAGCAATTACATAATAGAAAAGAACAAAAAATACAGATGAAAGAAAAAAATACATACAATGAAAAAAATAAAACAAAAGTTTAACAAAGTAGCAATGAATACAAAAAAGCACAAAAAGTACAACAAAAAATAGCAAAAAATATAGAAAACAAAAAACCTATACGAAGAAATAAAGAATACAAAAATACAAAAAGTACAACGAAAAACAAAAGAACAAAAAATACAGATTTAAGAAAAAAATACATACAATGAAAAAATAAAACAAAAGTTTAACAAAGTAGCAACAAATACAAAAAAGCACAAAAAGTACAACAGAAAATAGCAAAAAATATAAAAAACAAAAAACCTACGAAGAAATAAAGAATACAACAATAATTGCAGTGAAAAACAACAAAAATACAAAAAGTACAACAAAAAAAAAGAACAAAAAATACAACACAAAATACAACAAAGAAACATAAAATACAGAAAAAACAAAAAAAATAAACAAACAAAAATTTTAAAAAAATATGAAAAACAAGACAAAAGTAAAAGTACATAAAATGAACAGAAAGTACAATAATTTGCCAGCTAAACACAATCTTTTTATTTTATTTATTTAGATTAACAAAAAGTACAATAAAAATGCAGCAAAAATACAATTAGTCAAATTATCATATGGTTTTTTGAAATCGCTTGACCAAAAAATTGATGAAAAATGGGTACAAGAGGTAGAGGATTGACTGGGACAAGAAACAAAAACAGCAATAACATAGAGAAAAATAATCATTCGTTTTCTGAAATAAACAAAAACAAACAAACAAACAAAACACCGAATTAATTTGATGTGAATAAAATAGCTGTCCTCATTTTTACTGTACATAGAGTTATTTATAATTATTTATAATTAATTAAATTGATTGAATTTTTCCTTTTCTTATTTATTTACATTCAATCATTTTTTTTATTAAACTTTATGTTAACGGTAAATTATTAACCAAGCGTTGTTGAAAAAATCCAAAAAATGAAAAAGCAAAGAATTAAAATCCAAAAAATGAAAAAACAAAGAACGAAAATACAAAGAATGAAAATACAAAAAATAAAAAAAGAAAGAATTAAAATACAAAAAATGATAATACAAAGAATGAAAACACAAAAAATGAAAATACAAAAAATGATTATATTACAATTTATATTAATAATGGAATTTTTGTCTAGCTGACGGGGTTTTGAGTCCGCAACGAACACTGCCACCTGCGCTGCCTCCGAAGAGTCCTCGATTGGTACCGGCTCTTCAGCGTCGCACAATTTCCGGTCCGCCGAGTGGAACCGGAAGCGATCAACTTCAGACAAAGCTGAGACGACTACTCAACACGGACAGCAAGGAGAACGTATTTTTCCCTGATAACGATTATCTTGCAGCACAAAACGCCCCGACCAATGGAGCAAGCAGGGAGGACAAATTTAGATGCTCGCCCGGAAGCTTCTCTCCCGGATGCAGAGACGAGGACCGCACCACGGTGAGAGTCTCTTCATTATTCCATAGACACGTGCAAGAAAGAATGACCCTCAACAACCCGCAATCGATACACCCGTTATCAGATAAACATCGACCCCTTCGCATCTTTTCAGCCCGCCTCACTAACTCTACTCAAGGGCCACAAATATACATCGCCTTGTCAAGTGGAGGCTTCATTTTCTTACACCCTCCAATTTCATCCAGAAGAAGGCATTTTATTAGCATTTCAATCCTCCATTTGTCTTTCATTAAAACTCGGGCTCCCTACAACCACGGGCATCACTTTCTCGAGGAGAGAAATAAAATAAATAAATAAAGTCTGGAAAAGATGGAAAATCTGGAATTCTCATGGAATTTCATTATTCCTGATGGAATCATGCAAATCTCGTGGGATTTTCATTTATGTCATGGAAATTTATTTTTTTTGTGTAATTCCTTTACTTTATGTTGTTTATTAAGTTTTTATAAAATTTTATACCTTTTTTACGCAGAAAAAACTTGAATATACTACTTTAAAATACTTCAAACTACTTCAAAATATGCAATGATACTTAAAATGTCTTTGAAATATTCAAAATACTTCAAACTATTTCAAAATACTTCAGAATACTTCAAAATATTTTAAAATAACTCGAAAATATTTTTAAATACTTCAAAATATTTAGAAATATTGAGAAATACTTCAAAATATTTAGAAATATTAAGAAATGCTTCAAAATATTTATAAATACTTAGAATGCCTTTAAAATGCTTCAAACTACTTCAAACTACTCCAAAATATGCAATAATACTCAAAATGTCTTTAAAATATTTGAAAATACTCCAAACTGCTTCAAAATCCTTCAGAATACTTCATAATACTTCCAAGTATTTTAAAATAATTCGAAAATATTTTTAAATACTCCAAAGTATTTAGAAATATTAAGAAATACTTCAAAATATTTAGAAATATTAAGAAATGCTTCAAAATATTTAAAAATTCATAGAATGCCTTTAAAATACTTCAAATTAATCAAAACTACTTTAAAATACTTCAAACTACTCCAAAATATGCAAAAATACTCAAAATGTCTTTAAAATATTTCAAACCACTCCAAACTGCTTCAAAATCCTTCAGAATACTTCATAATACTTCCAAATATTTTAAAATAATTCGAAAATATTTTTAAATACTCCAAAATATTTAGAAATATTAAGAAATACTTCAAAATATTTAAAAATACATAGAATGCCTTTACAATACTTCAAATTAATTAAAACTACTTTAAAATACTTCAAACTATTTCAAACTACTCCAAAATATGCAATAATACTTCAAATTTCTATGAATTATTTCACAAAACTCCAAAATACTTAATAATACTTCAAAATATTTTTAAAAAAAACTCAAAAATATTTGTAAATACTCCAAAATATTTAAAATCACTTAAAATACTTCAAAATATTTAGATATATTCAGAAATACTTCAAAATATTTAAAAATTCATAGAATGTCTTTAAAATACTTTACATTAATTAAAACTACTTTAAAATACTTCAAACTACTCCAAAATACTTCAAACTACTCCAAAAATATGCAATAATACACAAAATGTCCTTAAAATATTTCAAAATACTGCAAAATGTATCAAAATACTTCAGAATACTGCATAATACTTCCAAGTATTTTAAAATAATTCGAAAATAGTTTTAAATACTCCAAAATATTTAGAAATAATAAGAAATACTTCAAAATATTTAAAAATACATAGAATGCCTTTAAAATACTTCAAATTAATGAAAACTACTTTAAAATACTTCCAAGTATTTCAAACTACTCCAAAATATGCAATAATACTTAAAAATTTTATGAAATATTTCACAATGATTCAAAATACTTTAAAATACTTCATAATACTTCAAAATATTTTAAAATAACTCGAAAATATTTTTAAATACTCCAAAATATTTAAAACCACTTAAAATGCTTAAAAATATTGTAATATACTCAAAATTACTTTAAAAAATTTCAAAATATTTAAAGTTACTTTAAAATAGTTCAAAGTTTTAAAAATTATAAGAATTTTAAGTATTAAATAAAGAATAAAAAGATTTTACAGTATTTATTAGTTTTTCAAAATATTTTAAAAGTATGTAAAATATTTCAGAGTACTTCAAAATACTTCAACATATTATAAAATACTTAATACTATTTATAAATACTTCATACTACAACAAAATTCTTCAAAATACTGCAAAATATGACAAAATACTTAAATTGTCTTTAAAATATGTAAAAATACTTAAAACTACTTTAAAATACTTTAGACTACTTCTAAATTTTTCCAAATACGTCAGAATATTTAAAAATACTTAAAAAGACGTAAAAATATTAGTATTTTAGTAAAATTACTTTGTAATACTTCAGACTACCTCAAAATACTTTAGAATATTTAAAATGTCTTTAAAATATCGTAAAACACTTAAAGCAACTTCAGAATACTTCAGAATACTTCAACATTTTTAAAAATACAAAAAATGCTTCTAAAATATTCCAAAACATTTAAAACTACTTTAAAATACTTCAAAATCATTTATATTATTTTAAAAGACTTCGAAATATTAAAAAATATTTGAAATTTCTTTAAAATATTCTAAAAAAATACTTAAAGCAACTTTAAAATAAAAAACTTCAGACTACTTCAAATTACTTCAAAATATTTTAAAATATTTCTAAATGCTTACCAATACTTCAAAATATTTTAAAATACTTAAAATGTCTTTAAAGTATTCAAAAATACTTAAAACTACTTTAAAATACTTCAATCTACTTCAAAATACTTCAAAATCATTTAAAATACTTCAAAATATTTAAATATACTTAAAATTACTTGAAAATTTTTCAGACTATTTTGAAATACTTCAAAATATTAAAAACTACTTAAAATAACATCAAAATATTTCCAAATACTTGACAATACTTTAAAATATTTAAAACACTTAAAAATACTTAAAAATATTTAAATATTCTTGAAATTCCTTTAAAATGCTTTAAAATTTTTTAAAATTCTTCAAAATCCTTGAAATTACCTTAAAAGACTTGAAAATATTTAAAGATTCTTTAAAATAGTTAATAAAAATAGTACTTCCGATTTCTTCAACATATTTAAAAACACTTTAAAATACTTAAACTGGTTTTAAAACTAAAACTTATGACCTTGAGCAATTAAAATTCTTTAGAAAAATAGTTTTACAATAAGCCTAAGAGCAAAAAGTTTCATTATTTTAAAAGTAATTTTAATACTTACAAGATATTGAAAAATTAATTTTTTAAAGATGGAAATAAATACATTTTTTTATTTTTCTCATCGAAATCATTGAAAACTTGTAGAATTTTCTGAAGAATAATTTGTAAATTTTGGGTAAAACCCCTAAACTATTGCTTAGATTTATTTTCTTTTTTTTATTGTTATTTTTTTCAATCTGTCAGTTCGTCTTATTTCAAGTAAAATCGTTGCTTGCCCAATTTTTCGAAAAATTGACAATTTCAGGAATAATTTTTTAAAGTTTTTTCTTTGTGCATAAATTAAAGAGAAAAAGGGAGAAAGAATGGAAAGGAATAGAAAGAGTTACTTTGCAATTTGTGTTATTTTTCTAAAAAGATAGCATAGTTTGATCATAGTAAATAAATAAAAGAATAAGCTAATGCAAAATAAATGAATTAATAAAAGAATCAATAAAACAATCAATGATTTAAAAAATAACAGAATGAAAGTTAAAACAAAACTGTCATTTTTTTATCTATAGATAAAAAAATGACAGTTTTGTTGTGAAAAATTGTAAAAGAGATATGTATAATCTTCCTTTGAAGTTTCAAAGAATTTGTATTTTTTTTGCAACGTTTTGCATAATTTGTATTTGTTTAAAATTGTTTAAAATTAATAATAAATTAATAATAAATTATTTAATTATTTATTAATTATTGAATATATAATATTCTTGAATAATAATTAATATTTACGTTCATTAAAAATGAACCTTGATTTTAGTCTTTGAAAGCCTTGGGAAAACCTTGAAACTTTTTTTTTTTGTAAATAAAGAGCGTTGGACGCTGTTAAAATAATCAGACTACTGGTACAATATTTCGTTGTAGAGGAAATTATGTAATAAGAAAATTTTGACAAACTGTTATTGTAGCTAACAATGAACTGTGGAGAAATAGATAATGATAAATAATTGAGATATTTATTTTTCGAGTCTTGTTCTTTTTCATTGTCTTTTGTTTATTCGGTTATTTATTTTTTTTTTCGTTTGCTTTTTGTTCATTTACTTTTCGTTCATTTGTTTTTACATTTTTTATTTATTTCTTTTCTTCTTTGTTTTTACATTTTTTATTTATTTCTTTTCTTCTTTGTTTTTACATTTTTTATTTATTTCTTTTCTTCTTTGTTTTTTTAAATTTTGTATTGCTTCGATTCTTTTGCTTTTTTGTTTGTTTTATATTGTTAAGTTTCTTTTGTTTTTCGTTTTATATTGTTTTCTTGTTTCATTTCGTTTCTTCGTATACACTTTTTATTTAATGGTGTTTACTTCTTTTGTTCTTTGTTTTTTCCGTTTTGTTATTTTGTTTTGTTCCTTGCTTTTCTGTTTTGTTTGTTTTATTTTCTTTTGTAATATTGTTTTGTTCTCGGTTTTGTTTTATTTTCTTTTGTAATATTATTTTGTTCTCAGTTTTGTTTTATTTTCTTTTGTAATATTGTTATGTTCTCAGTTTTATTTTATTTTCTTTTGTAATATTGTTTTGTTCTCAGTTTTGTTTTTTTTTCTTTTGTGATATTGTTTTGTTCTTCGTTTCTTTTCCTTTCTAATTTTGTTTTATTTTTCTGTCTGGCATTCTTTTCGCTTGCAATTTTTTTTGCCTGCAATTTTTTTTGCCTTTTTGCCAGTTGAATTGTTTATTAATGTTTATTTTGAAAATTACAGTAATCGAGTGCTTTCGAGAATTCTGTCAGCTTTAGGATGAAACTTTAAACACGTGGGATCTTGATGACAATGAATCACCTTGCACGCTTTAGATTTCATTGTTTCTATTGTCTGAAGAACTGCCGAGCCTTGAGTAATACAAAACTGTGAATTATCCTCACATTATTATTGGTCCTTTTCAATAATTTTCTATATAACTCAACATTGTCATAAGTTATCAAAATGGCATATGCGCACGCCAGAATGGAATCGATGCTCGCTACCTGTCCTATTTTAAGAAAATATATTGCTTTTGCATCGAGACGTATGACACGCAAGGATTATGCACAAACTCCTTGTAGCCCAATTTATTCAACAACAACTCTCCGAGCAAGTCGAGTGTGATTTACAGTGTCATCTAAATAAAAAAAAACACTCTTCATTCTCAATTAACATTTTCGTCCGAAATCTGCTTCATTTTAATCCCAAGTTCGGTTCCTTTTTATCCAAAATTCGGTTCGTTTTGATAAAAAAATTTGGTTCGTTTTGGTAGAAAAGTTGGTTCGTTTTGACACGAAATTTGTTTCATTTTGATCCGAGGTTTGTTTCATTTTAATCCAAAGTTCGGTTCGTTTTTATCCAAAATTCGGTTCGTTTTGATAAAAAATTTGGTTCGTTTTGACACGAAATTTGTTACATTTTGACCCGAGGTTTGTTTCATTTTATTCCAAAGTTCGGTTCGTTTTTATCCAACATTTGGTTCGTTTTGACACGAAATTTGTTTCATTTTGACCCGAGGTTTGTTTCATTTTAATCCAATGTTCGGTTCGTTTTTATCCAAAATTCGGTTCGTTTTGATTAAAAATTTAGTTCGTTTTGGTACAAAAGTTGGTTCGTTTTGACACGAAATTTGTTTCATTTTGACCCGAGGTTTGTTTCATTTTAATCCAAAGTTCGTTTCGTTTTGATCCAAAGTTCATTTCGATTTTGACACATATTTGTTTCATTTCAATCCAAGTTTTGTTTCATTTGAAACCAATTTTGAACCAAAATTTGTTACATTGTTACATTTCATCTAAAATTGAACAAAAATCGACTGTGATCCCTGGAATGTGAATTAAAAAAAAATAAATGAATTGTTTGATTAAATTTAGTGTTGTTTTTTTATTTTGAATAATTTAGCGTTTTTTATTTTGAATAAATTTAGAGTTTTTTTTTTATTTTGAGTAATTCAGCGTTTTTTTTGTTTTTGACTATTTTTTTTATTGCTAAAATAAATAATAGCTATAATAGATCAAATAAAGAATAGCTATAATAAATAAAATAAAGAATAGCTATCCTGTTTAAGAAATTGAAGAAATTTTGAATTATTTGCAAAATAAAAGAAATTCATTTCTTTTATTCTTCCAAAATGAAAAATGAAATTTTTCATTTTGGATTTTGACGAAGTTTGTGGTTAATAAAATTGTCTTGTTTCAGCTGTGCACACCGGATATTCGCTTTAAATTCGGAAGGAGCAATTCGCACTCCCACACGTCTGCGAGGTCTGTTAAGAAATCGAGCAATTCCGCTTGTGGAGAAAATACCGTTTGTCACAAATCCTTGCCTGATCTTCACACGAGCACGCGACGACGGGCGTCCTTATCTCCGAGAGCGTCCACTAAATCCTCATCCAAACCTCTTGTGACCTCTCATCATCAATCTGCAAGCAACTGTCCCGACTGTGAAACTAGTTCCGACTATTCTGACCTCAGCTTCAAACGAGATTCCATGTGCTATCGCAGGTATTATTCTTTTCGTTATTTTTCTTTTCAAACGTTGTGTAAATAAAAAATAAGTAAATAAATAATTAAATAAGCAAATAAAGAAGCAAATGAATAAGTAAATAATTAAGTAAATAAGCAAATAAATAATCAAATAATGAAGTAAATAAATAAATAAAAAAGCAAATAAAGAAGTAAATAAATAAGAGAATAAATAAAGAAGTAAATAAATAAAGAAAAAAGTAAATAAATAACTAAATAAGCAAATAAAGAAGTAAATAATGAAGTAAATAAATAAATAAGCAAATAAATAAGTGAATAAAGAAGTAAATTAATACGTAAATAAGCAACTAAATATGCAAATAAATAAATAAGCAAATAAAGAAGTAAATAATGAAGTAAATAAATAAATAAGCAAATAAATAAGTGAATAAAGAAGTAAATAAGTAAATAAAGAAGTAAATTAATACGTAAATAAGCAAATAAATATGCAAATAAATAAATAAGCAAATAAAGAAGTAAATAATGAAGTAAATAAATAAATAAAGAAGCAAATACAAAGTAAATAAATAAGTAAATAAATAAATAAGTAAATAAACAAAGAAGTAAATTAATACGTAAATAAGCAAATACAGAAGCAAATAAAGAAGCAAATAAATAAGTAAATAAATAAATAAATAACAGGGAACACAGTTCATCCCCTTTTTTTACCTAAACAACTTTTTTCCCCTTTTTTAAAAGAAAATTCCCTAAAACATCTAAAATCAAATATTTTTCCCCCTTTTCCCCTAATTTTCAATAAATTGTTTTAAATAATTTTTCAACAATAATACTTCATATTAAAATATTTAAATATACTTAAAATTATTTTAAAATACTTCAAAACATTCAAATATACATTCAAAATAGTTGTAATTTTTTAAAAATATTAGTATTTTAAGTGTTTTATAAAAAGATTTGAAAATATTTTAATGACATATTTAGAAAATAAGAAAGTACTTTAAAATACTTCCAAATACTTCAAAATACTTAAAATTACTTTAAAGTATTTCCAAATACTTCCCAATGATTCAAAATATTTTAAAATACTTGAAAATATTACTTAAAAAAATAAAAAAATACTAAATATTACTTAAAAGTCTTTAAAATATTTCAAAATACTTGAAACTATTTGAAAATACTTCAGTTTACTTAAAAATATTTAAAATTACTTCAAAATAATCAAAAATACTTAAAATCACTTTAAAATACTTCAGATAACGGTAAAATACTTCAAAATATTTAAAAATACTTTAAATTACTTTAAAATAATTTAAAATATTTTCAAATACTTCCAAATACTTTGAAATATTAAAAAAAAAAATAATAATAAAATAAAAACATTAAAAAATACATCAAAATATTTAAATATACTAAAAATTACTTCAAAATACTTCAAAAACCTTTTTATTACTTTCTAAGACTTCAAAATATTTAAAGATACTTCAAAATAATTCAAAGTATTTAAAAATATTATTATTTTAAGTGTTTTTGAATACTTTGTATTATTTTGAAGTATCTTTAAATATTTTGAAGTTCTTTGAAGTATCATAAAGTAATATAAAGGATTTCAAGTATTTTTAAGTATTTAAAAGTATTTTAAAGTATTTCAAAGTAATTTTAAGTAGATTTAAAGATTTTTAAACATTTGTAAGTGTTTTTAAATATTTTGAAACATATTGAAGTGTTTTTAAAGGTTTTGAAGTATTTTGAAATATTTTAAAATATTTTGAGGTATTGCGAAGTATTTGGAATTATTTATAAGTAATTTTAAGTATTTTAATATATTTTGCTGTATTTCGATGTATTTTGAAGTATTTTAAAGCATTTTAAAGTAATTTTAAGTAAATTAAAATATTTTTAAAAATTTTTAAGTGTCTTTAAATATTTTGAAGTATATTCAAGTGTTTTTAAAAGTTTTAAAACATTATAGTTTTTCAAAATGTTTTAAAAGGAATTCAAATACTTCAAGAGTACTTCAAAATACTTCAAAATACTTCAAAATATTTAAAATTACTTCAAAATATTTAAAATTACTTCAAAATACTTAAAGTGGTTTTAATATTTAAAATAATGACCTTGCTTGTGTAATTTAAATTCTGTAGAAAATTGCTTTTGCAATAACCCTAAGAGCATTAATTAAAAAACTTCCATTTTTTCAAAAGTAATTCAAATTCTTATCTGTTCTTACAAAATTTTGAAAAATTAAATTTTTTACATATACACACATACGCACACCTACAAAATATAATGGAAATTTTTCTATTTTTTCATTGGAGATCATGGGAAACTCATTGAATGAAAGGAAATCAATTTTGTATTTTTAAATCAATAGCAAGAGATTAACTAACGTTTTTAAAATTTTTGAATATTACTATGTCATTCTTTTTTTTCTTCATTTCAAAATCCCCTTTTTTAAAATCGAAAATCCCCTTTTGCACCTAAAATTGAACGAAAAAACGACTATGATCTCTGAATTAAGCAAATAAATATATAAAGAAGCAAGTAAAGAAGTAAATAAATAAGCAAATAAAAAAGTAAATTAATACGTAAATAAGCAAATAAAGAAGCAAATAAATAAGTAAATAAATAAATAAAGAATTAAATAAGCAAATAAAGAAGCAAATAAAGAAGCAAATAAATAAGTAAATAAATAAGCAAATAATGAAGTAAATAAATTACTAAAGAAGCAAATAAAGAAGTAAATTATTACGTAAATGAATTAATGTATTAATTAATAATTTGTCCACACAGTTCTAGGAATATCAGGAGATCACTTGGCTCTGGAGGTGGTGATGCAAGCAGTGTTTTGTCTTCTGGTGGAAGGACCCAAAAATCCTCAGGGTCTAGCAAATTAAGTCATGGTGCAACTGCCAGAGATTCTGGAGGCTCTTCCGGTCATTGTACACACCGCAGCGAGCCGCCACCCAGAATTCAGGTAAATTCCAGTTTTCTTTTCGACACTATCGTCTTGTTGAAAAAGAAAAAAATTCTCATTCTTTCAATGAAATTTATCGTTCGCTTCGTAAAATTAATTTTATTCTATTTTTACTTTTTTCTTCATCTTCCTTTTTTTATTTTTTCTCTTGTTTCATTCTTTTCGTTTTTCACTTTTTTCTCCACCTTTCTTTATTTTTTCTCTTGTTTCATTCTTTTTGTTTTCCACTTTTCTTTCTATCTCCCTTTTTTATTTTTTCTCTTGTTTGATTCTTTTCTTTTTTAACTTTTTTTCCTTTTTCGTATTTTTTGTTGTTGGTTCTTTTTTGTTAACTTTTTTTCTTTCTTTTTCTCTTCCTTTCTCTTCCTTTCTTTTTCTACTCTTTTCTCTTTTTTAGTTCATTTTTCTTTCTCTTTATCCATTTCCGCATCTTTTTTCTAGTTCTCTCTGGTTCTTTTTTCATTTGATTTTTATTTGCTTCATTTTTTGCCCTTTTCTTCTTTTTTCATTCCCGTTTTTCATTTGCTTTTTATTTGTTTCATTTGTTTCATTTTTCAGTTTCATGTTTCTGTTTCATTTTTTTGTTTCATTTTTCTGTTTCATTTTTCTGTTTCATTTTTCTGTTTCATTTTTCTGTTTCATTTTTCTGTTTCATTTTTCTGTTTTATTTTGCTGTTTCATTTTTTATGTCCTTTTCTTCATTCTTCTTGGTCTTCTGTTTCCTTTTTATCTTCTCGTCTGTTAGATTTGGTGAATTCTGTGAGTTTCTTCTAGTTTGTGGTTCCATTTCCTTGACAAGCTTTATCTTTGGCTTGATTCTCAATTACATTTAAATCTTCTAATTAATAAAACCAGTCCCTAATTCTTATGCAAAAACAGGTTCAGCTTTAATTGGATTCTTTGCTCTTGTTTCCAGGATGTTTGGAGTCACATTCGAAGAGATAGCGGAGCGTCTACTCAACATTCCACTGAGAAAGACAGATCAAGAAAAAGCAGTTACGGCAGTGCAACTCCATCTTCTGTTGTTAGACATTACAGCCCCGATTCTAACAGTAGCCATAGTCAAACTGATTACAGTCCCACCTGCAATTCGAGGTGATTTTTTACATTCAAATCCAATCAATTCCAGTTGCAAATTACATTAATTCGTTTGAATTTTAATTCGAATTTGAAATTTAATTCAAAAGGATTCGTTTCAAATACGTTTGTAATTTCAAATTCAAATATGTTTGAAATTCCAATTTCAAATATGTTTGAAATTCCAATTTCAAATATGTTTGAAATTCCAATTTCAAATATGTTTGAAATTCTAATTTCATTTGAAATATCAAAATCCAAATTCATTTTTCTGCCAAAAAAAAGAAAAAATTGAAATACCAAATTCAAATTCATTTTAGATTTCAAACTCAAATTCATTTGATTTATATGAAATTTGAAATTTAATTGAACTGAATTTGAAATGAAATTTTAATTTTAATTCAAATGAAAATTAATTATTCAAATGAAAATTAATTATTCAAATGAAAATTAATTATTCAAATGAAAATTAATTATTCAAATTATTAATGAATAAATGTAATTTGAATTTAAATTCCAATTAATTTTATTTTGAAGAAGCTTTTTACTTTTACTTTTTAGCTATAGAAGAAGCTTTTTACTATTACTTTTTAGCTATAGAAGAAGCTTTTTACTTTTATACACACGGAAAGAAAAATCTACCTTTTGCAGTATGAAGGCAATCCCTACCTTTATCGCACGCCTCATTCCACGCTATTTAAGTTAGTCCACTACCTATAAAGGTAGCTTTTTCTTTCCGTGCAGAGTGAGGCAAAGAAATTGACTTTTTTATCTTGAAAAAAAATTCTACGTTCATTATCATCGACTTATAATCATCAAAATCATCAAATTCTTACATTTTATTTTTGGGATTTTAGAAGAACAATAATTATACAAAGACTTTCCATTTTTGTCAACAAATGTTTTTTTTTTAAAAACGAATCAAAAATTTCCTCAATGTAAAAGCAAAATAATATCAAAAAGTAAAATCATCATGAAATTTATCATTATTCTGCTTTTTCATAGAGGAAATTTTTTTCGAAAAAGAAAAGAAATACTAAAAATATTGTAATTAATTAACATTTTATTATAATTACTTTTGAAATAATAAAAGGTTTTTAAAAATAATTTTCACTGGAATTAAAAAATACTTAAAATTACTTTAAAATACTTTAAAATACTTTAAAATACTATAAAATATTTCTAAATACTTTAAAATACTTCAAAATATTTTAAACAGGGTGTCTACTCGTCCTGGAAAACTCCTTGAATTTTAAAAATTGTCCTGGAAGTCCTGAAGATGTCCTGGAATTTCAATTTCTGTCCTTGGATTTAAACTAAAATGAGTAAAAATAAGAAAATTTTGTGATTCTAAGATTTTATATTTCTTTTTAATTAACACTAAATTCAGTTTTTTAAAAATAATTTCAATATATGTATAGAAGTTTAGAAAAATAAATATATAATAATAAAAAAAATGGAACATGACGGAAAAATGAAGTCACTGTAAATATTTGTCCTGAAAATGTCCCGGAAAAGTCCTGGAAATTTCCTAGAAATTTCAGTGAGTTTTTCAGTAGACACCCTGTTAAAGTATTTAAAAATATTATAGTTTTTTTAAAAAAAATTTTGGAGTATTTTAAAATAGTCTGAAGTATCATAATACTTTTAAAATATTTTTAAAAAAACTAATATTTTTAAATACTTTAAAATATTTTGAAGTATTTTAAAGTATTTTAAAGTAATGTTAAGTATATTTAAATATTTTGAAGTAATATTAAGTGTTTTTAAGTAGTTTGAAGTATTTTAATACTTTTAAACTGTATAAAAAAGTAATTTGAAGTAGTTTTAAGTATTTTTAAATATTTTGAAGTATTTTAAAATATTTTGCAGTATTGGGAAAAGTTTGAAAATATTTTGAATAATTGTCAAGTATTTAGAGATAGTTAAAAGTAATTTTAAGTATATTTAAATGTTTTTAAGTTTTTTAAAGTGTTTTGATTACTTTTAAGTACTTCAAAATATTTTGAACCATTAGGAAGTATTTTAAAATATTTTCAAGTAGTTTTCATTATTTGGAAATATTTTAAAGAAATTTTAGGTATTTTTAAGTATATTTAAATATTTTTATGTAATTGCAAGTGCTTTTAAATATTTGTAAGTATTTGTAAGTGCATTTAAATTTTTTGAAATATTTGTAAGTGCTTTTAAATACTTTGAAGTATTTGTAAGTGCTTTTAAATACTTTGAGGTATTTTGAATTGCTCTGAAGTATTTGGAAAAATTGTAATGTAATTTTAAGTATTTTTAAATATTTAAAAGGCATTTTATGTATTTTAAAATATCTTAAAGTATTTTGAAGTATTCTGATGTATTTTAAAGTAATATAAAATATATTTAAATATTTTGAATTATTTGGAAATATTTTAAAGTATTTTGAAGTATTTAGAAGTATTTTGAAGTATTTTAAAGTATTTAAAAGTATTTTGAAGTATTTAGAAATATTTTAAAGTAATTTGACTTTCGCGAAACATTTTGTACTTTTTGTAAATTTTCTAATAATTTTCATTTACAGGTTTTCGGACGGTTGGAAGGAAGGACGAGGAAGACCAATTCTGAGATCAAAGTCTGACATAAGCGACAGGTACTGGCGACACGAGAGCGATCGTTTGAATAAAAAGCCATCGCGACCGCCCTTTTCGCAATTAGAAAATTTCTTTGATCGTTTGGGACTCGACTCGGAAAATTATCAACGCATTACAAAGCCAGACTCAAATTCTTCGTCGCCAATATTTTTTGACAGTGTCAGCTCCGTGGATTCTGCTCTGGGACTTTATTCGTACGTAGGAAGTACCCAAGCCAATCCCGCTAATCAGTGGCAGAGCAATAATTGCAGCACTGGCATGGGAAACGAAGAGAGCAACCAAAGGTCCTCCGATCAACCCAGTATTGTCGAAAGAAACGCAAGAATCATCAAATGGCTTTGTCAGTGTCGAAAAGTGCAATTTGGGTACAGTTAAATTGTTATCTCCAAAAGGTAGTGGAAAATTACGGAAAAATGTTGTTTTAGAACTCTCATCCTTTTTTTTCATTTTTCTGTATTTTTTGTATTTTTTTGTCTTTTCTACTATCTAATTTTTCTTTGTTTTTCGTATTTTCTTGTTTCTTCTATTTCTTTGTTTTTGTACTTCTTTGTTTTTTGTATTTTCTTGCTTTTTCTATTTCTTTGTTTTTTGTACTTTCTTGCTTTTTCTACTTCTTTGTTTTTTGTATTTTTTATTTTTTCTATTTCTTTGTTTCTTCTATTTCTTTGTTTTTGTAATTTTTTTTGTTTTTTCTATTTCTTTGTTTTTTGTGTCTTGCTTTTTCTATTTTTTCTTTTTGTATTGTTTTGTTTTTTCTATTTCTTTGTTTTTTCTATTTTGTGTTTCCTTTCGTTTTTTTCTATTTCTTTTTTTATCCTACTTCATTGTTATCTATTTCTTTGTTTTTCTACGTCCTATTTTTCTACTTTTTTCCTCTTCTATTTCTTGTTTTGTCAATTTTTTTCTCTTTTACATTCTTTCGTGTTTTAAATTCTTTCTTCCCATTCTTTCGTATTTTCAATTTTTTCCTCTCTTTTCCATTCTTCCCTTTTTTAAAAATCTTGTCCCCTTATCTTTAATTTCCTTTACTTTTTTCAATTTTAAATCAACAAGTTTCGAATTTCCGAACTAGTTTTTAGATTTTTAAAGGTGCAATCGATTCTTTGATTTTCGCGAATTATGGATTAATGTAAATTGAAAATTTTAACTTAAGATTGTATTCGTACATTCTCTGGCTTTTATATCGACTTTTCTGATAAAAGGGTCTCCTTATTTATTAATTTTCAATTTAATTTCTATTAAATTAAATTGGAGATTGATTTTCAATTCAATTTCTATTAAATTATATTTGAACTTGATTTTCAATTCTATTTCTATTAAATTCAATTGAAAATTGATTTTCAATTCGATTTCTATTAAATCTCTATTAAATTAAATTATAAATTGATTTTTTAAATAAAAAATTTTAAATTAAATTGTAAATTGATTTTTTAAATAAAAAATTTTAAATTAAATTAGAAATTAAAACTAAAACTAAAATGCCAACATTAAAATAGAAATCAGTTTTCAATTAATTTTGTTGTTTATTGTTGTGGAACTTTAGAAATTGTTAAAATTTGTATTTTCTCGTGCTAAGTTGGAAATTGAAACGAAATCCAATCTGGCGGAAAAGTTTGATTTTTAGCCACTTTGTTTATATTTGTAGAATATGTGGTGCATTGGGATCGTTTGTGCCATTTGAACTTTGCATTTTATTTCCGACTGTTTGTCTTTCAAAAAAAAAAAAAAGAAGAGAAAAACAAGAAAAAAAGAATGTTTTTGCTTTCGTTCGCTTTCTTCTTATTGCCGCAAATTGTACATAAACTCTTGATTAAGGACGTTTTTCCACTTAGGGAATTTATTAAAAACTGGTTATTGTACTTTAGTAAGCGTTATACGAGCATTTGTCCACCGTGATGTAGAAAATAGTTCGACGTAGAAAGGAATTTATAAGCGACAAATCTTGTTTACAATTGTTTCACACGTGTAATGAAAATCAGTTTACTTTTAACAAACACTCCCCAAGATCTCTTGGATTACGCTGCAAAAGTTTCTCTCGATTTTTAAGTTTTAATTTCTTTGATAACAATAACATTCTTTGATTGTAACAAAATTCGTTAATTACAACAAAATTCGTTAATTGTAACATTCGTTAATTACAACAAAATTCGTTAATTGTAACAACTGGTAACAAAATCCTTTGATTATAAGAAAGTTCTTTGATTGCAAGAAAATTCGTTAATTACAACAAAATTCGTTAATTATAAAATAATGTTTATATCATAAAATATTTGTCAAAAGTAATGTAATCGTGTGAATACTTGGTGTGGATTTTAGACACGAATATTAACGGATTTTGGAAAAATGAAAAGAGATTGGGAATTTTTGTAGCGTGAAAAATACTCGTACAAAGGATTATAATTTTTTTTTCTTTTTTTTTTTTATTAAAAGCGATTTAGAGGTGACGATATTTTGAAGAAGAACAATGGAGAAATGATGCCTTTTACTTGCCGGTCTTTAAAACCGCAAACGTGACGAAATCACTCAATTAGCGTTAACGTTCAATTTTAAACGAAACGTAGACACTTGAGTAGTATAATTGCGCTTACTCCAATTGTCCTTGCTGATTCGTCTAAGCATCTTCAATCAAGATTCAACGAAATGAACGAAAATCTTTCATCATCTTTTATAAGTCTTGGCAAAAAGAATTCTTCCCGAAATTTCCATCTTAAAAATCATTTTTTCCTATTTTTCACCATCATTTGTGTCCCAATTTTACAGACGAAATTTCACGAAAATTTGGATCGCAATTAATTAGCTTTGGAACTTTATGACAATTTTTGACAAAAGGCTTTTTAATCTAGAAAAACGCATTTTTAAAAAAGACTTTTTTTTACAAAAGAGCCTTTTTTTATAAAAGAGCCTTTTTTACAAAAAAGTCTTTTTATTCTGCAAAAAATACGGAAACAATTTCCTTGTCGTCTTTTTGCCAAGACAGCGTTATCACAATAATTTTTCAGAACGGATCGAAAATCCGAAACAGTGTGCACAAAATATTAACGTTTACGCCATTATAGAATTATAATAAATATTCAGAGTTATAGTGAAGGGATGAACAATTATTGAGATTTTTGAAAGGAGACAGTATTTTTAATACATTTCACTTGGGATTAAAAAAAAAGCACAAATTTAGTTTTATCTAGCACTGTTATTCTAGATGAATGTCCGTCGCATAAAGAATTTGCAATATCTTGTGTGCAAATGATTTTTCCACTTACGAGAATATTTCTGTGTATTTAGTGTACAATTACAAAAAGTACATACTATTTTTAATTAAAATTGCATTTAGCGTGTTAATGAAATATTTGGTAGAGCGATAGTGATGTATTTTCACGATAGTAATTTTCCAAAACGTGTAACAAGTCACTTTTGATTGTCAAAGGTAGTTACATACGAGAAGAAAGTCGGATTCGATCCAAAAGTGAAATTGAAGTTAATGTTAAAAATTTGTTTCAAATATTGTATTTAAGAAATTATATTTTTTAAAATTGTATTTAACGAGTAGTTTAAAAGTTGTATTTAAAAGGATATTTTGAAAAATTATATTTAAAATGATATTTTGAAAAATTGTATTTAAAATTATATTTTAAAAATTGTATTTAACAAATATTTGTAAATTGTATTTAAATATTTTCAAATTGTATTGAACTATTTTCAAATTGTATTGAACTATTTTCAAATTGTATTGAACTATTTTCAAATTGTATTTAAATATTTTCAAATTGTATTTAAATACGTCAAAAATTATATTTAACAAATATTTTCAAATTGTATTTAAATATTTCAAAAATTGTATTTAAAAAACATTTTCAAATTGTATTCAGATAAATTTCAAAACTGTATTTTAAAAATATTGTACAAATGTTTTAAAAATATTTTACAAATAGTTTCAAATGTTTTAAAAATATTTTACAAATAGTTTCAAATATTTTAAAAATATTTTACTCTAATTTAAAAATATTTTACTCTGATTTAAAAATATTTTACAAATATTTTACTGTAATTTAAAAATATTTTACAAATATTTTATTGTATTTTAAAAATATTTTAAAAATATTTTACTATATTTTAAAAATTGTGTTTGAAACAGTATCTTAAGAATCGTAATTTAAATGATATTTTAGGAAATTGTGTATTAAAATTATTTAAAATTTTCATTGAATTTGAAAAATTGTATTTTGATGATGAGAAATCTATGTTGTATATGTATATGTTATGTATATATTTAGAATTGATTTGTGTAATGGTTTGTGTTTGCAATGAATTTTATTGAAGATTCGGTCCTGAGGGAAAGTACAATGTCAATAATTAATTAATAATATTTGTAGTTGATAGTCGTTACATTTTTTTTGTTTTTCAATTTTTTTTCAATCGAAATGTATTTTAATATTTAAGCGATGGACTGAATGAAAATATTTGATTCTATAGACACTATAAACGAACTTTACAATTAAAAGTTCAATTGAGGGACAGTCAAACTTTCATTAGATATTTCTATACTCCACACTTGTGATGCATAATATTAATAATAATAATAATAATAATATTGATAATAACAATAATAATATTTAACATTGTTGAATTCCTGAACTTCATTGCTTTTTTTATAATCTAGTCATGTAAAACAAAATGTGTTATACACTGAAATAATATAAATCCTCCTGTACTCTACGATTTATTTAATATGGTAAATACAAAATGCAATAAACACCGATTAATTCTTGAATTAAGCTTTTTCTGAATATTTATTATCCTTTAATTTTATTTTATTCGCTTTTGGTTATAAATTACATTTTGACATAAATTGCTCATTGACAATGCAATTTTTTATTGTAAATCATTTTAAAAATTAAAATTTTAAAACTTACACTTTTTTATTATTTAAAATCCTTCTGTACTCTACGATTTATTCATTTAATAAATTTAATTGCGTATTTTATTCAAAAATTATTAATGACTAATTAAATTAATGACTGTACTAATTAAATTTAGTACAGTTTTTAATTTTAATTGAGTTTTGAACATTTAAAAGACTCCCAAGTTCTGCAGGAAATAGATGGCGCAAATTGTATCCGGAAAATAAATTCCAATAAATTCTTAGCACATGGCTGATGCAAATTGCGAAAGTGGAATAATTGGCATTTATTTTTGCTTTCTTTGAATTAAATATAATAGAAGCAAAGATTTTACTCTAATTTATCATCATTATTACTAGTGTTACTATTCTTTACGTAAGTACAATAAAAGAACTGTTAAAATTTTTGTTTAAGAACATTTTCAAAGTTTAACTCCAATCACGACTCCAATTAATTTTTCGCGCAAAATTAAGAGAAAAATGGATTAATATTTTCTAAAAGTATATGAAAAAGTATGTATTTAGTTGATATAATTTTTTGGAGTGCAAATGATATAAATGCGTATAAAATATATATATATACAACTTGCATTAGAATTTTGGGAACATAACCTCAAATCTTCAAAATAAGCAAATAGTTGCAATTTGCAAATCATTGTTGCAAATATACAATTAAAGATGTTTAACCATCGAATATATAACCTCAAACTATTATTTAAAGAAAATATTAACTCAAAATGAACGTTTTTGTAAGCGCCTTTGTTCAAAAATCATAAAATTAAAATTCCGTAGAATATTTTATAAATTTTTTCAGGAAGATTTTAAAGTTCGTTTAAATTTTTATTCGATTTTACTGAAGAGAATTTTTATTTCAAAAGATTATTGTACTATAAATTTTATTTTTAACACAAATCATTTTTGTTACAGACGAGTATTGCGACAAAAAACAGCCTGAATTTCAATTAAATCATCAAAATTGGAATTGGCCATTTCTACTGGAGTTGAAGTTCACAAAAATCACAAATATGGAATATTTTTCCAAAAGAATATCAATTTCGTGGCATAGTTTTAAAAGAATAAAATACAAGAAAAAGGTATAAGCTCACTGCTTCTTCGATTTTTTTACTTTCAATGTAATTAATAATTATTAATCTTAATTTCAATGTAATTAATCATTGTTAATCATAATTTCAATGCAATTAATAATCTCTAATTGATTAATTTAATATTTTGAAGCTCCATTTTATGTTTGATTCTGAATTATTTTGCATGCAAAAAGCATTTTTAAACAAATTTCTGACGAAAAAATGTTAATTATTTAAAATTGTTTGTTCCAGGTTTTTCAACACGTCATTTAGAACGTTTTAACACGTCACTTTATTCTGATACTTGATGCTTGTCCTTACCACTCACTCTTGGCGGTATCTTACAAATATTTTGTACACGCGTATAAATGTGAAAAATAATATTTTCCGCGTCTTGTGCAAATAAATGTTTTCTACCACTTGTTAAATTTCTGTGTTTTATTGAATTTCCCTTCAGTCGTATACAACGTTAAAATTATCTTCAGCAACTTTGAATTTAAAAATTACTATTGTTTTTTCCAATTATAATTTTTAAACAGTAAATTAGAAAAATTTCTTTTTACAATAAAATGAATTTTCTTACAATAAATTAATGCCATTAATTTTTTACAGTTGATCATCTATAAAAATAAAATGTGATCATTCTAAAGGGACCTAAGCAGAAAAAGAAATTAATTTTGAAAATTAATTTTTGAAATTAATTTTAATAATCGTTTTTTGGTATTCCTTTTAATTATGCAAAATAAAAAATAACTTTTATTGAACAGAAACACAAATATTTTAGCTTTCATGGCTTGGGGGTTATTTTCAATCAAGAATTTTTACTATTAAAAACTTTATTTATTCAAAGATTCTTACTTGCTTATTAGCATTTTAAAATGTAACTTTAAACGATGAAATTCACAATTTCAATAGTTTTAATACTTATTGATTTAATTATTTAACTGAATAGAAACGAAGTAAATTACATTTAATAAGCGATGCGCGACTCTAGAACATTTTTCCTTCAAATTCTTCATTCTTTTTTATACACAGTGCAAATTTAAAACAAAATAAAATTTACGCTCCGTAAAATTTATTATTACAATGTGTACTTTTAATACTTGTCAAATCAACTTGACAACTTGTCAACTCAACTTAAATAAAAACTTAATTAAAAATAAAAACTCACTTAAAAAATAATGTAAATTAAATTAAAACAATGTGATTTTATAATACGTGACACTAAAACGTTTTCTTTTAAAAGTATCTTTTTCTTAAAAAACAATGCAAATTCAAAGAATTAAATTGAAAACTTTTCTCATACAAACTCTTCAAAACGAAAATTACGTTTTACAAAACGATGCATCGAGTTAAATTACAACTTTCTTTTAGCCAATGGTACATTCTCTTCGTCGTCGCTTGTAGAATTTTCTTCTTTTGCTTTACTCCTTCGTGGAATCGCCTTTTTTTTAGTCACTGGCACATCCTCTTCATCGTCGCTCGAAGAACTTTTCTCTCTCGACCCACGTGGATTTATCAGCAAAAATGTATAATAATTAACGTCATAATCTTCTGCCTCCGGAGAGTTGCCCAAATATCTAGTATCTTGAAAAGAAGATTTGGGCATTTTTTCGTATTCATATTCAATTATTTCACTGACATAATACATTGGCGTGTTGTCTTCAATGTAATTATCGAATTCCATTGTGCCAGAGTTGAAATAACCGTCTTGCATATTTTCATTAAAACTTTCGTACACAACTCTTGGTCTTTGTTCACCACCGTAAACAACCTTGCAATTATAATTGCAAAGCGCAGATTGCAATTTTCTGATGCATGGAAAAGAAATCAAGATATTTTTCTTCTTTATCGGAACGTCGATTATTTTGTCAGAAAGATGGTGTTCATTGGATTTAACCGCTATTTTCTCAGTTTTATAAACTTTGTAAGTCAAAGCAATCCTTTTTCCACTTATGACTTTGTTAACGTGATGAGGCTTTTCGATATTAAACAAAATGAAATGCAATTTGCCGTTTTTAAAACCTTTCGTTGCGTCGAAATCGCCGAACATGAATTCCCCGCCTTTATATTCAGTGTTTAAAATTACCACCAATGTATATTCTAAATCTTTCTCGGGAGTGTCTGTGTGTTTGTTAAAAAAGTCACCTTCTTCGTAAACAATCAATTTGTAGGGAATGGAGATATAAGTAGGTCTACTTAACACTTGGTCCACGATTTTTTGTCCCAAAGAGATAATTCGTCTGTCGACAGCTTCATTAAACTTGAATTCTTTGGATTTTCTGTAAACTTCGTCCACCACTCTTTCGCGTCCCAGTCCGAATGGAGAACTAACCAATTTTATGTCGCTGTAATTGATCGGGTTTAATAATTCCACTTCCACATTATCGATGGTTATACTATTCGGAAAATGAGTGACTGCCCCTCTATGAATCGAGTTTTCGTAAATTTGTATCAATTGTTTGTTTAACTCCTCCATCATAATGAAACAGGAACACGTCGCACAATCACAATGTTTTTAATTATATGATTAAAGATCAAACACGGGAAAGTTCGTTAACAACTGTCTGTTTAAAACGGCGGTTGCAGAAAAAAATTTTGGCGGGTAGCAGTATCAAGGAAGAACATAGAATAAGTCTTGTAGATGGCATAAATTAGGTGCAATTTGGTTCAGGAATAAAGGAATAGAAAACGTAAAGGCGCATTTTCAGCTTTTGTTGAACTTGTCCTAACTGCAGAATCTGTTGGACAAATTGAAACCAACTGTGTATCTGTCTTTCTTTCTCCAATGTAGATTTTGCGGTTTGGACAGAGTTGGGAAGTTCGGAGTTTTTAACGTTACCTAAAAATGTCACCGTCACTATAAGATTACTTCCGGTCCCGACTTCGTTTACTACAATGGAACGCTACTTTTAAATTAAATGCCTATGTTCACTATCCGGTTTCCCTTCTATTGAATTCTTACATTCTCCATGTTTATTTTCTTGTTTTGTTTCAATTCCAGTTTCGCTTTTTTAGAGTTTGAGTTTTCTTGCTTAGTTTTTTGAAAAAAAAGGATAAATATTTTCTAAATAAAAAAAAATGACAACAAGTAGCACTTTGTTCTAAGAGAAATTATGTAATTATAAAATTTGGAACTCATCTTTATAGAGAGAAATTTTTAGTGTAGCAGACAATAAATTTGCAACAAAATTTAAAAGAAAAAACAATTATGCCGATAGAATATTGATCACTATATTTTGTATTTAATAATTGTTATGCCAAATACAATATATTTCAATAGAATTGTTTTTAGTAAAAAATACCATCGATTTTACAAATTATTGTGTGCACAAATTTTAGATGTTTGTGTCAAAAAACCCACTTCCAAAATAATTGATTCTTTCGGTTTATGCTATTTAAATTCTTATTGAAATAATAAATAAACTTTATCAACAATTATGCAATACAATTTTTATTTCTTTTCAATTCTTTTGTTGTAAAAAAACTTTAAAAAACCAAAATTACACAATTGTTTTTGCACGTGACTTATTTTCATTTTTTTCTCACAAAAATAAGACTGTTTTTGAAAAATAATTCGTACACATGAAATTCGTTATTCGCTAGACATTTTTTGTAATTATTTATTCTTATTGCGACACAAAACAGCTTTCATCTGGATACTTGAAAAGTAAAAAAACAATTTACGAATAAAGAACATTTTTTAAACAAATTTAAAATAACTTTTAAAAATATTTTGGTTTAATAATCATGATTATTTTAAATTTATAAGTCATTTATTAGTTATTTTAATAATAAAAATACTTTTATACATTTTCCATTTACTCAAAATCATTAGCATTTTACAATGTAAATAAACCAGTTAAACATTGTAATTTGGACAAATAATAAAATTTTAAATTCTATTATTCTTAGCACTTATTGCGCTGAATAAAGACATAGTAAATTACATTTAATTAACAATGCAATAACAGGTTCATTTTTTAAAGTTTGCACTCTTTATCCACTGAAAATTTTAAATAATAAAATTTACTATTACAATATACTTAATACTTATTAATACTCAACTTCTGAGCTAAAATGATACACATATAATAAACGATTAAATACGAAAACGTTTTTTTCTTTTAAATCTTGCATTTTTTATGCACGGCAAATTTAAAAGACAAAATTTACTTTTAGAATACTTTTCACTTCCATTCAGCTTCTTAAAGCAAAAACAATGTAAATTACATTTAATAAAAAACACGTGACGCTAAAACATTATTCTTATACAAAATTTGCATTCTTTTTAAAAACAACTTCAATGGATAGAATTGACTTATCACAATTCTTCTCTTAAATTCTCATCTGGATAAAAACACATAAATAACATTTAATAAACGATGTAACGACGTGTGAAGCAAAAACACTACATTTTCTTTCTCTTGACCTCTGGTTCTTGAATTTCCTCCACATCATCGTCGCTTGTAGACATTTCTCCTGCTGAACCGCAATCATTTTCTGGATTTATCAGCAAGAATTTATAATAATGAACATCATACTCTTCTGACATTGGCGAATTACCAGAACATCCGTAATATCTAGTATCTTGAAAAGAACACGTTGTCAATTTCGAATACTCGTATTTAATTATTTTATTAACAGAAAAAGAAGATCCGTAACTATCATCAACATAATCATCAAATTCCTTTTCATCTGATCCGTAATAATCGTCGTGTCTATCTTCGTCGAATTTGTCGTAAACAGTTGTAGGATCTTCTTCGCCGCTGTAAACATACTTGTGTTTGTAATTTTTAAGAGCAGGTTTCAATTTCTCGATGCATGGAAAAGATATCAAAACATTTTTCTCTTTTATTGGGATATTAAGTTTATCATCACAAACATAAAATTCATCGGAAGTTATGGATATTTCCTGCATTTTGTAGACTTTATATGTCAAAGCCATCCTCTTGCCGCTAATCACTTTGTTAATATGATGAGGTTTGTCGACATTAAACAGAATGAAATTCAAATTGTTTTTCTTGAAATTTTTCGTAGCATCAAAGTCGCCAAACATGAATTCTCCTCCTTTGTAGTCGGTGTTTAAAATAACGACCAAAGTGTAAATCAAGTCTTTTTCGTACGTGTCCGTGTGTTTTTTAAAAAAGCCACCTTCTTCGTAGACAATGAATTTGTATGGAATAGAGACGAAATGGTGTTTTTGCAACACTTGATCAACCACTCTTTGTCCCAAATAGGTTATCCTTTTATCGACATTTTCAGTTTGATTAAATTTAAATTCTTTCGATTTTCTGTACACTTCGTCAACTACTCGTTCACGTTTAACTCCAAAAGGAGATGTAACCAACTTAATGTCGTTGTAATTAACCGGGTTCAGTAAATCAATTTCAACGTCGTTGATAGTCACCGATTTTGGAAACTGTTTGATCTCTCCTTTGAAAATTGTTTTCTCGTAGATTTTTATCAGTTCTTTTCTCAATTCTTCCATTGTGAAGTAGAAACGCTTTACACACTTTTTTAATTTATGTATACAACAGTATTTATGATTAAAAAGCAAGGAAAATTCGTTATCAAATTTACTTGTACAAATGGCGGTTACAGTAAAACTTTTGGCGGGTAGTTCTGTCCATCGAGAATGAACTGAGTAATATAGATGATATAAAGTAGTTGCTATTTTGACCAGGGATGAGAAAGTACAAACTACACCTTTTTTCAACTTGTCCAAACGTAAAATCTAAATTGAACTAAAAGAGATGGACTGTGTATGTCTCTCTTTCTTTAATGTAGATTTGCAATTTGGACAACTTTAACAAATGGTGCAAATGTATATACAGTTCCGACCATTAATGCCTTCCTTTTTTCCACTAGAAAATTTCTACCCAGCGAGTTTCTTTCTATGTAGTATTATTCTATATCCATATGAAATGTTAAGGCAT
>WNHD01002258.1:0-16700 GCA_011057455.1 Ganaspis sp. Gsp50
TGTGTATTTCCCAAACTCAGTTGTTTGTGAAGATCACAAGTCCCGTTTCGCAGATGACGCAAGTAGTTTTAGTGAATTTTACAAAACATTTTTTTCCGTCTAAGAAGAGCAATTTCTATGTTTGTGACATGCAGCGAAGAAAGGGACCTAAATTGTTATTTTACTGAAGAAAAAAGACGAACCGGGCGCACTATTTTACAAATCGCTGATGCCTATAGTGGCATGAATATTCAATGAAAATTACTTCTGTTTTCAGATAATTAAAAGACTATTAATTTAAAAATCTGAAAATTTATTTCTAGGTCCTTTCTTCGGAGAGTGTCACACTTGTATGTACTTATTAATGAAATAAAAGCTTAATATAAACTTTAAATTAAGCAATCAGAAACATGTTTGTTTAGATTGAACAAAAATATTTTTGATATAAATATTGTTTGACCTAACATAATTGATTTAAACAATTTTTTTGTTTGATTTAAATAAATATTTATTTGATATAAACAAATTAAAAACTTTTGCTTCTTCTATTTGAAGAAATAATTTCTTTGATACAAATACAGGATTTATTTAATTTAAAAAAAAAATTTGGTTCAAGAATAAATTACTCATGTTCAAGTTAAAAGTTGCAAAAATAAAGTGATTTCCATCTTCTATGATGGCCTCGTGGATTAGATGGTTTGCTGTGAATCTTATGGGCGCAAGTTCGATTCTCCATCCCGGTAGATTTTTCGATAATATGTTTCTTCTGTTTCAACTTACATATTAAAAATGAATATTAAATGAACAGTATAATATTAAAATTATAATAAACAATAATTTTTATGTGAATAAAAATTAAAAAATTATGAAAAAATGTGTTCAATTTAATCAAATAATTTATTTGATTTAAACAAAACTCAACCAAACAAATTATTTGTTTGAATGAAACAAATATTTGTTTGACCGTATATCGAAGAGAATTTGTTTGATTCAAACAAAATTTGTTCAATTTAAACAAAAAAATTTCTGAATGAGGTGAAAAGTTTTTAAAAAGATTTATAAATAATTTGAGCATTGATATATTATGTATAATATGTACAAACACAAAAACCAAATATTTATTTTTGTTTAAAATTTCAGATATGGAATAAGAGTAGATCCAGTACAATGGTTTATGTTTTTAAGTGGGAAGAGCGAAGGAGGAAAAGAATATCCATCTCTTTTGTTAGTAACATGTAGGTTAAAAACAAATCTTTCTTTCTTGTGCAATTTTCACTTTTCTGAAAGATGACATTCAATATTAATAATAATATTAATTTGAATTTATCATCATTATTAATCGCCATTATTAATCAATATTATTGTTCTATGATATATACTCTTTCATTCAGAATTACGTATTATAAAAATGGGACCAGTAGTTGCTAAAATGTCAATAAGTAATTATCAGCAATTTCGATTGTGGAGCTTAGTATAACTATATATACATAATTTAAACCTAATATTTAAAATGGTATCAAAGTGTATAAAAATGCATGGAAATTATAATATGAATGGTATAAGAATATAATCGTTGCAGAATATTAAATTCTTTAAAAGTTGAATGACTGCAATTAATATACGCATAGAGTCAAGTGTTAGTTTATTTATATTAACTTAAAACTATTTGGATGGTGGTGGAGTTTTTGCAGACCAAAATTTCTAATTTTGGTTTTTCTAATTTTTTGGATAATTTCTAATTTTTTTTAGAATTAACATAATTTTTATATGGGAAAAATGGAATTCTACTATATCTTTATTTATATGTTAATTGCAATTAATATAATATGTTAAGATTATGTTAATATATAACATACTAATATGTTAAGATTGCAATTTAAGAGAGCAGATTTTAACAGTTTTTAATTTTAATTTTTAAAATTCTTAGTATTACTTTTAAAGATACTTTTGGTCTTATTGTAACTCTCGAATGAAGTGCCTTTTCCGTATTTTATTTTTAAAAAATATTTGTAAAATATATTGTTCGGTTTAGATTCTACAGTACCAATATCGCTTTGTTTGCTGATTGAAAAGGGGTTAGCTATGGTATGATATTTCTTTTTCTATCTACATATTAGTACTCTTCGCTCTTTAACTAATTTAAAATTTTTTAGTCTAATATACACTATTGTACATATCAGAAAACATCTAATTATTTTTGATTTTATTTTAACCATTTTATGTGGTTAAAATAAAATAAAATAAAAAATAAATAAAATAAAACAGAATAATATAAAAATCATTTTATCGCAGGATATTGTACCACACATTCCAGGAATGATTTTTCATGTCGTCAACCTCATCGTGATGGTTCTAATGCCAATGGTCGTTATTCATGTAAAAGATTCTGGAGTCAGTTTAAGTAAGGAACTACATTATTATTTGTTTATTATTTCAAACAAGTTGCAAATAATTTTTTCCCCTTTTTTCTTTTATTTAATTTCTTTTAAAGTCGACGTAATACTTTTCCACTTTTTTTCTTATTTTATCTTATTTATTTTTGCTTCCTCAAAAGGGAAGCCTAGTTTTTTTAAAACTGTATTTGTTTATGGTTACAGTTGGAGCTATGTATGTTTGCATGTTATATGCCATGCTTTTTCTAAAATTATGGTCCTACGTGCAAGTAAACATGTGGTGTCGTCTAAGTACAAAAGGAAAAAACGCAAATAATGGAAAAATGCGAAGGCAATCTCTTTCTTATAACAATTTAAAAGGTAAGTAGAATATTTTCATTTCTATAGTTTTTCAATTCACTTCATTTTTGTTTTCAAAAATATTTTCATTTTTGTTTTCAAATATATTTTCATTTTTGTATATTCACATTCCATAAACACACTTTGTGACCTTATAAATAATTGCAGCACTTATTAAATAAAACTATCAGATGTATTTGATTTTTTCATTGGCAGCGTTATTGTGTAACAAGCTAAAAAGTTGTTATCCTTGAGACACTTGAAAATCTTGTAACACTATAATGTAAAATGTGTCTGTCATTTGTTTTTTATTTTCTTTTTATTGTTCTGCATTATTAATAGTGTTTTACAAATTCCTTTACAAATTTTAAAGAATAATTATAATTATTGTCTGCAGTCTCTGGAGTGAAACAGAATGGATATGAATCTGATGATGGAAAACATGAAACAGATGGTGGTGTGAATTTAATTCAATATCCAGATAATCTTAATCTTCGAGACTTATATTATTACATTTTGGCTCCAACCCTCTGTTATGAATTAAATTTCCCAAGAACTCAAAGAATTCGTAAAAGGTAGTTTGAGTATTTCATTGTTCTTTTTATTAATAATCTTCCTTTCTTATTCTTCAAAATTAAAATCCTAATTATTGATTCCATAACGTTTAAAATAATTACTAATTTTTGCATTCTCAATAATGAGAGAGTATATCACATTTTTTTTATAAAATAACCATTGAGGGCAAAATTGTAAATAAAGCATGAAAATGTTATTTTTCTTGCACATTTGTTTCTTAATTTCTTTTATATATTTTTTGTTTCCTTTTTATATACAGGTTTTTAATAAAACGCATTCTTGAAGTCGTTGTTGGTTTTCAAGTTGTCATGTCACTTTTCCAACAGTGGATGGTTCCTTCTGTTAAGAACTCTTTAATTCCTTTCAGTGTGAGTATGAGATTTTGTTAATCATTTTATTAATATATATACACATTTCTCATTGAATATAGAAAATTTCAAGAGCTTTCAGTCATTTTACTTTCTTGTAGACGTAGAAGAAGATTTTTAAATTTTAAAACTTTAAAATTTTAAAAGAAGTTACAAAGTTCCATCAAAACTGGAAGTATCAAAACTCTCGCTTTTTGAAAATCACACTAAAGTTACAAAGTTCACAATTTTCCCACATGTAAAAGATTTAATTTTAATTTATTTTAATTTGTTTATCATGTTTATTTGTTTTAATTTGTTAATTTACTTTAATTTATTAATTTAATGTTTAATTGTTATAATTTATTTGTTGAAATTGTACTATAATTATCTTTCTTTTGTAAATGTTAACGTGCAAAAGAAACGTTCTGATGATTCTTTTGATAGATTTATAAGTTTAAAACTGTTATTGACTCGTCTTCTTTCTTTCTGTTATAGAACATGGACGTTGCTAAGGCTTCTGAACGTCTCCTTAAATTAGCGGTATGGACTTTTATAAAATTGTATGCATTTATATTATCAAAACTCATTTCTTCGTTTATTGTAATATTTAAATATTTAACACCATAGAAGATGTACTTTTTTCTACTTAAACTATTTTCAAAATTTTAAGAAATCAAATTGTATAGAAGAGTTAAAAGTATTTTTGTACAAGTATACTAGAGTGTAAATTTGGAAACAAAACTAGTTCTATACGCAAATGTTAAATAACACGAATAGTATGGTTAAAGTTTTCAAACATAAATCATTCTACCGAATGATAGATTCAGCTTTATTGATTATAAATAAATAATTTTTGTAAAACTTCTAATGAAATAGAATCTTATAAATAATAAATACATATTTTATAAAAATAAATAAGGATGCTTCACTTTTTATTTTAAATGTTTACAGATACCGAACCATTTAATGTGGCTGTGTTTCTTTTACTTGTCATTCCATTCTTATTTAAATTTGATGGGTGAACTTCTTCATTTTGCTGATAGAAATTTCTACTGTGATTGGTGGAATGCAAATAATATTGATACTTTTTGGAGGAGTTGGAATATGCCTGTTCATCGATGGGCTGTGAGGTGATTTTTTTTCATACAATCATTATCTGGTAATAAAATAAAAATCCAATGTTAATTCAGTTTAATTTTCTATTTAATTAGCCTCATTCTTTAGACACTTTTTTTAGACAGATATCTTTTTTTAGTAGAGTAGGAATATTTAATTTATTTAAATAGCCTTACACCCAGAGAAAAGATTTATTTGAATTCAATATAATTTATTTGTTTTAAATAAATATTTTATTTGACAGAAATAAAATTTTTATTTCAATGCAATAAATTTTTATTTCAATGCAATAAATTTTTATTTAAATCAAATAAAATTTATTTGTAACAAATAAATAAGTTAGTTGGTTCTGAGACAAATATACCATTTCTCTGGGTGTAATTGTCGCTGATTTAGAGATTAACATTATAAATCTATTTTTTTTAATAAAATAACGTTTTTGTTTTCAGACACCTTTATATTCCAGTAGTAGAAATGGGTTACAGTAAAACGACTGCAAGTGTGACGGTTTTCTTTATCAGTGCATTCTTCCACGAATATCTTGTTAGCGTACCCTTAAAAACATTTAAAATTTGGGCATTCATGGGAATGATGGGACAGGTAAATTATATTTATACTTTAAATTATAGGTACTGCTATTAATATTTTTATTAATCATTTTTATATTTTAGGCCAATAATCCAAAATTTGTTAAAAAATAAATTAAAAATCCATTGATTTCATTGCTATTTATTCAATAAAAAATCTCGACGTTTCGATAGCAGCCGCTATCCTTTTCAAGAGATTACAAAATCTAAAAATTAATGATAATTATAATTTATAATACTTGATGTTTATTTAAAAAATATAACAGAAACGTGAGAATACATACGTGGTAAAGTATATTTTCTTTTTTATTATTTTAAATCCATTTTAGGAGTTTAGCTTTACCACGTACGTATTCTCACGTTTCTGTTATGTCTTTCAAAAAAACATCAAATACCTATTATAAATTATAATTATTATTTTATTTTTTAGATTTTGTAATCTCTTGAAAAGGATAGCGGCTGCTATCGAAACGTCGAGATTTTTTAATTGAATAAATAGCAATGAAATCAATGGATTTTTAATTTATTTTTTCAAAAATTTTGGATTATTGACCTAAAATATAAAAATGATTAATATGAATCAAAATCCAAAAACTCATCAATGATAAATTAAAAAAGAAAATATGTATTAATATTTCTGTAAATCAATGATATTTATTTTAGACATTAATTTAATACCTCTTTAATTTTATTACACACAAATTAATAATGTCGCCTGGACAGTTGAAAGGGATCTTGCGTCCGAAGGAAATCTATTTTCTATTGATTGGTGATTCTCATATTTTTTTCTGTAAAAATCTCCAATCGATAGAAAATCGTTTTCTTCGAATGTTCCTTTTTTTGTAAACTTCCCTTTTAACTTTCCAGGTCACATGTGTAGTTATTGGCATTTTTTTCGTCAAGATAAAAATGTGTAATGAAATTTTGTCTTTATTTTCAGATACCTTTGTCTGTTTTAAGTAAAATGGTAGAAAAGAATTGTGGTGCTAGATGGGGAAATATAGTTGTCTGGGCGAGTCTCATTATTGGTCAACCATTGTGTATTATGATGTACTATCACGATTATGTGGTTACTCACTTTGGCGAAACTCTTTTAGAAGATTATTCGGTCGTATAGAACTTGCAGAACAAAGTAGTTTTGAGATTAAATGTCGTTCCCTAGTCATTTTTCTTTTCTCATACTCATGAAAAATACTTTATTTTATTCCAAGTTTTGCCAACCATACGACCTTTTTCTTTATTTCATTGTTATAATAATCTGAAGGCTGTAAAGATTTACTTACTGTGCGAGTAATCAATACGATCTTAGCAATGTGAATTTACATATGTATACAAATATTTACAATACAAAAGAATTTAATTATTATATTTTAAAAAAGACTTCTCGTTAAATTGTACAGAAAATTAAATATGCCGAACAAAAGTGTACTTGTGCCTTGAAATGCTTAAGATGAATTCAGGGAAAAATGATGCTAATGTTTTTTTAGAATGCATTTATATATATAAATCACTGAAAATACCAATGTCAATGCTTATTTGACACAGCTAATTGTAACTCACTAACTTCGCTCAAAAACAATTAGTCTTTTGTAACAAACAGGTGGTGTGAATTTTATTATTGAATATGCTTGCTGCAATTTTATATGTCGACATTCTAATATTCTTTTCAAAATAAGAGACATTTTGAACGTGGTGTAAATATATACAAGTTTTTGGAAAATAATGTATGGATGTATTGAGTTAGTATAAAATATTTTCTACGTGTTATTTTTGATGTGCTAATATTTTGTAAAAACAAAAATTGTAAGTTACCATGATATCCAAATAAATCAAGTTTTTTTAAATGCGTTACTTTTCATATAGCTTCTAAAAAAACAAAAAATAAAACAAAAAACAAAACAAAGAAAACAAACAAAAACAAAGAAAGAAACAAAACAAAAAAAACAAAACAAAGAAAAAAAAACAAAACAACATTTTTTTACTTTAATATAGTGACTTTTATATAAAAGAAAATCCTTGTACATTTCATATTTTTTAAACATAAATATTCTATAATATTAATCAATTAAAATGTACACTTCACTTCTTATGAATGTTCCTACTAGTCTTTTATCAATTTTTATTTATCGAATTATAATATTGAATATTAAGGAATTATTAGGTTCTATCTGCAATTGTAAATAGTTTTGAAAAAATTAAATAAAATAAAACTTAAATGAAATAAAAATTATATAAAATAAAAATTTAATTTATTATAAGAAGTATTAATTATTAAAAATCAGCTAGTAATAAAATATAATTAAGAAAAAGTAAAGTGTTTTGAAAAAAGCAAAGAAAAAGAAGGTACGAAAACTTAGTGAGCACGTGCGTCTCTTATGATCTGATGATACCAGCGGAAATTTTTTCTCTAGAAAGAAAGATTGATGAATATTAACTGCTTTTATTACACTAATGTTTGGTAAAGATGTTACTATAATACATATCTGAAAAAAAAATTTCTTCAATAATAGAAAACCTGATTGAAATAAATTAATCCCAGTAAAGATTTTTATGACACATCAATAATTACAAATTTGTCCATTGATTTTGAAATATTTGTTGATTTTTTCAATACATAAATATTTTTTATAGAATTGCTTTTTTGTCATATATTTCAATATAAACTGACTGTTTTAGTTTTTTCTGTTTTCGAAATCAGTATATATGTATATCTATTTTTGTAGCTGAAGCCTACTCATGCCAACTATTTCTTTGTAGTAATTTATGTTAGTTTTTAATATTTCCAAGCTAGAAAATTTCTCCTGCTATTAAAAAATAATTTGTCCTATTTTTCTTAAAACAATTTTTTCATTTATTACTGAAACTTAAAATCCTGGAAATGAACAATAGCTTTCCAAACTAAGAGTGTTTTTCATTGTCTGGTATTTTTCTTTGTGCAAAACACCTTCTGAAAATATGAGCTTGATCACATGAGACGATATTTTTAAGAAATATCTCTTCTCTTTCCTCGTATTTAACAGTTTAACATGAAGTGCAGAAAGTGGACTTGAAAATAACCTACGCTGGGAGAAGCGTGATCCATCTATTAATAGTGAACTCACGTATCTTTGTCGAGAGTTCAGCAACATCAGCTTCTTTCTACACAAAATCTATTAGAAATTTTTATTTACAAAAGTGTGTTATTATAATTAAAACCAGGAATCATAAAATTCAAATTTCAAAGCTTATTAAATTTAATTGTGAACATCATAATAAATAGTTGCAGTGCACATCAAGACTTTGCAAAAAGTTGAATTAAACGTGTTTGTGAGGAAGAGAGGGAAGAGACCGAAAAAGACCAACAACTCGGACTGAAGACTGACTATTTCGTGGCACATCTTAAAACTGTGGTACAGAGAGACAGAGAAAGAGAATGTGTGAGTATTTGAATGGCGCATCGAGTCAAGGAATTTCTTCTGTCGAGAAATCAGAAATAGGCAGGAGAGTATTACCCTTTCAGGGAGACGAAACGAAAGCACCTTTTGTTAGAGGAAATAATCGGTTTTCGTTGTTTAAATGGCTTAAAAGGGGCAATCGTGACTCCACATCAATAGGAAAACGTCGTAGACACGTTTCCGGCAAAAGTCCTAATTTCGAAGAACAAAATCTCTCGTCATCAAGTACAGAAAGTATTTCTACATTTTATAGTACAACGACAGTTCACAGTTTTGCTTTTCAAGCTGGTCTTCAGTGCAATCGTCTAACTCTTGATTTTCCAGATCAACTACAAGATGTTGGTCCCTTTGGATCAGGTGCAGTCAAATTACTAGAAAAAGGACACAATTCGGAATTAACAAATATTAACTACACTCTGCCAAATATTTTTTCGCGAAAAAAAGATATTACAGAGAGATACTCTCTCCAGCCATCAAATTCCTTTAATTCGTGTGGTAATATCCCTGACCCAGTGAATGAGCGAAATAACATTTTAAAAAGGAAAAAAGTGCACGTGAAAGGTAAACGCAGAGCACCAAATCCTCCTGGTTTTAAGCCAAAAAATATCATTGGTAATAATGCAGAGCAGTCATCAATTAGAACTAGAAGACGTAAAAGAAGACCAGCACCTCGACCTCCAGATGAAGCTTCTCTAAAAGTCGAAACTTGTAAAATAAATACTGGACTTTCAAATCATCAGGAAAGTCCTGATCATCAGCTTCCAAATGAAGCCTCTCTAAGAGTTGAAACTTGTAAAATAAATACTGGACTTTCGAATCATCAGGAAAATTGTACAGAATTTAGTAATGACACTTTAATATTGCGGGGTGGAATTTTACTACCTAAAAGGGAAAATAAAAGTTCTAGTGAGTGTACAGTGAAAGTTTCTAATGTGAACGCAGGGACGATTTCAGATTTAGGAATTCCTCAAATTACGGAAAGTCAGTCTTCATCATTAGCAAGATCATTCGATAGAGCCATGCCTCGACCTTGGTACAAGCGAAACGTGTTCGATCGTGATACTAATACAACAAAAAGAGGAGATAGTCTCAGAAATTATGCCTCGAATGAAAAGAAAGAAGAATATTCTTCATCTTTCCCTTTCGAGGGTTCACTTTCAAAGTTGAATTTTTTTCACCGCACGGACCGAAATACAGAAGATAGGCGAAAAGAAGTGAAGCGGAAATCAGGTATTTCTATTTTAACTAATATTAGTGAACTTGATAAAGAAGCAGCCGCTATTGTTCAGGAAGAACAAGCTAGATCTAAGGCTTTGTTATTGTTGCAAAATACTAAACTTGTAGATCTGAAAGAGAGCGAATCTGTTTCTGATAAAGAAATCGTTCAAGATATTATACCACCAGTAGAATCATCACCTAAAAGAAGTACTCGAGCTTTGATCTCTAAATTTAATGCAATAACTAATTTATCAAAAGTCACTGTAAATACAAATTATTTTGCAAAAAATTCACCAACAAGAGAAAGTTATTTTGCAAAAAATTCACCTACAAGAGAAAGAAGTAATAGAATTCTGAATGACAAAATTCGAGATCCACAAAGCAAAAATGATTCATTTTTTGATGCTGTGTCAGACGGATCAAGTAACAAAGATAAGAAAGTAGAACGGAAGCAAGATCTTTCAAGGTACTTTATACCACCCGAGAGATCACAAAAATTAAAAACACATTTTAACCAACAAGCAGAAAATTCAAATAAAAGTTACAATCACATAATACAAAGATCTCATGAAAATTTAGATAATCTCGTAACTAACAATATTCCAGAAAAAAATGAAAATAAAACTGAAAATATTTCTAACAAATCGCCATCTATGAAACCTTTCACACATAGTAGGCTTCCTAGAGCTGATAATGGAATTACAGACGAAAATAAGTCATTGTTTTCCTTCACTAAAAAACCGTTCGATAAGAAAATTTTACAAGTAAATAATAATACATCAACGACAATGATTAAAGAACTAGATTTGATATTTAACGAACTTGATAAACAACTAGAAAATAATATAAAAAGCAAGGAGAATAAAACAAGCAGAGACGTTAACTTAAAATCAGAACGAGAATCAGAAATAAAAGCATGTACTTCAAATCAAGTTTCTCAAATCATTGATTGTTTAACAGAATCTGAAAAAAATGCGAAAAGATCCGTTTGTGATAAAAGATCAATAGATAAAGAGAAAGATAAAATACCAGGATTAATACAATCTCAGAATGCAGGTTCAATAAGTAAAGAAAAATTATCTACATTAAATACTCAAGATGATCCAGTTACAATGGACTTGAAGGAAATTTTAAAAGAAATGAAACATTCTCTACCAAAGCGAACAAAAGCAAAAAATATTATTCAAAGAGCTTCTGAAAACGTAAATGTAAATTATAAACCTTCTGCAAGTACTTCCAATGATCTCAGTGCATTTACCACTAATTTAAAGAGAGATATTTTAGACAAACCAAATACTGCTCTAATGTCCCAAGAAAAGTGTATAATTGATACAAGAGAGGACAAAAAACAGAAAGTTTCATCAGCAGTTCAAACAAGTGGAAACGTAAGAAAAGTTAGTAATTTGCCATCAACTTCAAAACAAAATATGAATCACAATAAAATTTTTGCAAATGCAAAAAGTGACTGTGATACTGGTTCAAAATTAAAATTAAATAAATTTCACTTGATAAAGTCGAAAGAGTTTGATGAAATTGAAGCAATAAAACTTGTAAAGACTCCTTGGCATGAAAATATTTATGCCAATGTAACTCGACTGCCTCTTGATTCTAACAAAACGTCTTCAAATTCTGTAATAAACATTCAACGTTCTGAACTTACATCAAAAAGTAAAGAAACAGCTAAAGTACACAATCAGTCGCTATCTCCTAGATCAAATCAAAGAGAAAGATTAATTCTGTCAGGTAAAGTATTAAATTGATATTATTTACGTACTTTTTTTTAATGTACGTACTTTTTTAATCTGCATGCTTTTTTTAATGTACGTACTTTTTTAATCTGCGTACTTTTTTTAATCTACCTACTTTTTTTAATGTACGTACTTTTTGAAAATCGTTTTCTTTTCTGATAAATATAAACGCATACACATTTAACAAACCATTTTTTTTCCAGGAAATAAGTATCAGCGGAATAATTTTAATGATTTGCAAAAGCAAAATATGAATACATTGGCAATAAATAAATTATTGAAAAAATTGGAAGCTGCAATTGCATCTGGAAATCATCAGCAGGCAGCAATGTTGGCTAAAGAACTTGCCCAATTAAAAATTCAATGCTCGGTTATTCGACAACGATCAATCAATAATGCACAAGAAGTAAATATCAATATGTACATTGAAGATAAAGAAGGTCATCAGGGTCCAATTCCTCTCTTGGTAATTTTATTTGTATTTTAATAAAATAAAAATTTTAAATTTAAATTTCTTTTTTAAATTTTTAACATTTTTGACTCTGAGATTGTATTTATTTTAATATTTTTAAACATAATTTGTATATTCGACATCCTTAGCTGCCTTTAAATATGACATTAGCACAACTAAAAACAAAAATTTCTTTGGAGTTTGAAATACCAACAAATACTCAACGATGGATTATTGGAAAAAATCTGGCTGACAATGACGACTCTACTTTAGAAGAACTGCAAACAACTGAATCAATTTTCCTATACCTTGTTGCTCCTGGTAAATATAGATTTAAATTTACTAAAGATAAATATAACATATTAAATTATAACATATAATACAAGTACATTTAAACAGTCTCTTTCTTGACAAATAAAAATAATAGTTTCAACAGTCTCTTTCTTGACGAATAAAAATAATAGTTTCAACAGTCTCTTTCTTGACAAATAACAATAATAGTAAAATAATAGTTAAATTTCAATAAAATTTACAAATGAGCGATAAAAACTGACATATATTATTCATGTAATAATTTCCACAAATCTATTTCAAGAACATACAATTTTCAAGTAAAATTTAAATGTTCAATTCAAAATCTTGAAATCAGTTCCTTTCAATTTTACGGAAAAATATTTTACATTCTGTGCTTAAATTGGGGAAAATAATTACACGTAGAATCTCGATTTGTAGTTTGAAAATATCTTAGCACTAAAATTTTATATTCAAATGTTTTAACAGTAATTATTGCTCCTTTTCCCATTGCATAATTAACAGAAACTACAGTAGATGATAAAATTCACCAAGAAAAGTTTATAATCGAGGAGAAAATTGAAAACCCAAGAGTGGTAGATTTGTTACCTGAAGCAACAGCGGCAATTGAACCTCAAGAGGTATATCACATTACCAAAAAGAATAAATGCATGCATATTCACTTGGCTTTTTATGTGTAACTATTTCATCAAATTATAAATATTCTTTTCAATTTATCAGAAAATTGCGGAAAATACAGAAACTTTGATACAGGTTGAAGTAGCAGAGAACGAATCAAAGGAAATGAAATTGGAACGTTATGAAGAATTAATGTCTTTAGAAAATTGCGATTTGATACCGAATTCCGAACCAATCGAATGTCCCATATGTTTTGTAACATACGGTCCAAAGGAAGGCATTACTTTAAGAGACTGTCTGCACACGTTTTGCAGGTTTTTTAATAAACCAAATGTTTTACTAGACCAACAGTTTTTGATTATCTAATGGGCCAATTTCAGTTTTGGGTATTAACTCTTTACCATGTTTGAAATTAACTCTTTACATTTAATATCACGCGACAAAGTCAATACATATTTTCCCAGAGAGGATTTTAAAGAAATATGTAAAAATAAAAGTAACTTCTCCTTTTCATTGAAAAGATTATATTGAAACTGAAAATGGTCCACCTTTATCGCGGTAAGTCTCGAAATAGGAATTAATTAAATTTTTATAGAACACAGTGAGCGTCTCAATTGGTTAAAATTCTGTATTGTCGATTAATTATCGTTTCTAAATAAATATATATACCTTCTTTAGGCCATGCATTACCAATACGATCGCTTACTGTGAAGAGGCAGAGGTAAAATGTCCATTTAGGGATTCTGTGTACACTTGCGAGTCAACTCTTCAAGAACGTGAAATCAAGGCGGTAAGTCGGAAACGAGCTTCATGATATGATGCAAATTACAGTACATTTATCCGCTGGTGACGCTCACGTACAGCTTGTGGCGCCAGAAGTTTATCAACAACATCTTGCAAAGTCCATCACACAAGCCGAGAATAATGCAGGGAATAACGCATTTCATTGCAAGACCCCCGACTGTCCAGGATGGTGTATTTACGATGATAACGTCAACAACTTCCTTTGTCCTGTGTGCCGTATGAACAACTGTCTAACTTGCCAGGTAAAACGATTACAATTTGCGTCTCAAATTCTCAATTAAAATTATTATTAATCCTTGCAGAGATGTTATTAATCCTTAATTATTAATTAATCCTGGCAGAGATGAAAAAAGAAATTAGTTGCTTTAGATTCTGAAAAATGTTTAAATAAGCATATTAACCTTGTAATGATTCCCCTAGGTTATACATATAGGAAAAAATTGTCGACAGTATCAAGAGGAATTGAATCTTACAAAAGAAACGGATCAAGAGTCGAATAGAACAGCTATAATGTTGGAAGAAATGGTGAACAAAGGAGAAGCTGTTGCTTGTCCCACTTGTGCAGTTATTCTTATGAAAAAATGGGGCTGTGATTGGCTCAGATGCTCAATGTGTAAAACTGAAATTTGCTGGGTGACAAAAGGACCACGTTGGGGACCTGCTGTAAGTGAATTAAAACTTTGAAAATAGAAGTAGGCATTAAATTATCTAAAAGATTTAATTGTGTTTATATTTTTATCTTCATTTTTCTAAATTACAAATTTTGCAGAATATATTCTTTAATAAAATGCTTAAAAATAAATAATTCTTCTTTATATTTTAGGGGAAAGGAGATACTTCCGGTGGTTGCAAATGTGGAGAAAATGGAATAAAATGTCATCCTCGATGCAATTACTGTCATTAGTATCACAAGAATTTACTACTTAAACTGATGAAAATAACAATTTTTACCACGTTATGAAATTCTGCTTATTTAAAGATGCTTCAATTAATAGGATTAACTTTAAACATTTTTAAAAAATATTAATTTATATACGAACGTCATGTGATAATGGTAATGCGAATAAAACAGTATCTAATCTCACTAATGAACTTTAAAAAATTATTTATAATTTTATATATAGTTTCTAATTGTAGATTCCTTAAAGCTTCACATAAATCTCTTACGTATGGTACATTATCAATATATCAATAAAAAGATTTAAACAAATGCACCAGTTAATCATTTTCATCGCAAGTTGATTTTGATGTACCTATTTGCTGCAACCTGGTGACTAATGTAGATTGATGATGAGTTAGTTGCCTATTTAGATTGTTGCCACCTGCACTTTGTAATACTGAAACCAATCCAACTCGAGCAGATGTAAGATCCATTTTTCCGTATTCCACAAATTCATTTCGACTCAGCAACTTTCCATCTAGTACACCAGCTGCAGAGCAAAAAAATAATGACATGATGTAATATTTAGTATAAATATCAATATTCTTATTCAATATAATTTGAAGCCGCGCGTCGAGGAGGGATCCAACTCATTTTTTATCAAATTCTAACTAAATAGAAAAATATAATCTATTAAGCATTCTCTTTGAAATTCTGTAATAAAAATATTATGAATATAATATTATCAATAAATATAATATAATAAATTCAATCTTGGTTACTGTTCTTAAAATGTCAACTGTTTAATTACAGGTTATTATTAACCAATATAAAAAATATCTATAAAATAAGAAAATTAATAATAATAATCAACAATTTCATTCATTCATTCATTCATTCATTCTGTCCACACCTGAAGTTGATCGTTTATGCATTCAATTGTTTTTCGAAATATTTTGACATTTCCTAGTGTTTACTCAGTTAAAGTTTCGCGAATTTAGTTATTTGCGAATGATATTTAATTACTTTAGGATTCTAATTATAACAATAGTAAAATAAAATTTTATTTAAATGTGCTAAAAGAATATGAAATTCTTTTCAAAAAACTGAAATTTTATGAATAAAATATAAATAGTTTTAAAGAAATACAAGGTAATGTAAATTCTTGTTTGGTGCAGAAGAATTGTTTACTTAAATAAAAATAAATCTGTTAAAGAAATTTTTGTTAATTAAAAAATTCAATTATTTTAAGAAAGGAAAGTAAAATTGAAATATTGATTGTTTCTTTTAAAAAATTTAGTAGTTTTTTCAAAACAAATTCGACAAGATTTCTGTTAATTTTTCAGATATTTATTGCATAAACAATAACATATCCTAAAACCTTCGTAATATTTCAGAATCATTTTAAAAAAATCCTTAAATTTTCTAAAAATTTCTTGAATGTTTGTAATCTTTTATCCTTTAAATATTTTAATAATAGATACAATTTAAGAAACTTTTTTTATTTTTCATCTTTTTTTGTCAAATTTAATTTTATTTTCAACTGAAAAACACACATTCTTATTTAACTTCAATATAAAAGTAAAATTTAGAGTAATAAAATAAAACTAATATTCTTACAACTTTTTGGTACTTTTTGGATTAACTTTTAAATTTGATCTTGGATTTTAAATAATGACAATAATATTTTAGATTTATTACAGTTTATAAGTACTTTTTAAAATTTTGATAGTAAATCCTATAAGAATGGATTATGACATTTTACTGCCTAACAATAAGAATGAAAATTCTATTTCAAAAATAATGAAAGGAAATAAATAATGTTCGCCCTGTAAAAATTTTCTTAAATAAAATAAATTTCATATAATCAAATAACAAAAATTGTAATATAAAGA
>WNHD01002259.1:0-17057 GCA_011057455.1 Ganaspis sp. Gsp50
CATACGATAAAAAGGCGAATCAAAATGATAGTGAAGTTTGCAACGTTTTATTTTCATTTACGAAAAATTAGCAAATTTTATTTACTTGATTTCCGTAAAAGATAACAAATGCTGCAAACTTCAGTATACCACGAATCAAACCAAAAGAAGTAGGACCTTAGGAAAAAACAAGAAACATCTTAAGAAAAAGGAAGAACCATCTAAGAAAATGAAAGAATCGTCCAAGAAAATGAAAGAATCGTCCAAGAAAATGAAAGAATCGTCCAAAAAAATGAAAGAATCGTCTAAGAAAATGAAAGAATCATCCAAGAAAATGAAAGAACCATCCAAGAAGAAAAAACAACCATGAAAAAGAAAAATTATGAAAAAGAAATAGTTGTTATATTCATAAAAATCTTCTTTTATATACGTATGTATACATAATAAATAAAATTATTATTATGACATATCTTTTAGAATGGGAAAAAGAACAATCAATACTAAGAAATTTTAATTGGTTTTTAACATAATATGGTTCAGACTACCAGCATATGGTTAAGTAAACCATCGGTTTGTTTAAATCATTTTCATATTTATATTTTCCATTAGTTAATAATAAAATACTACTACCCTTATTAAAGTATCTAAACCATCGTTTAGATTCTAAATATCGTCTATAGATACTAAATATCGTCTAGATACTAAATATCGTCTAAATACTAAATATCTTCTATAGATACTAAATATCGTCTAGATACTAAATATCTTCTATAGATACTAAATATCGTCTAGATACTAAATATAATCTAGATATACTAAATATCGTCTAAATACTAAATATCGTCTATAGATACTTATGACTTTTTCGCAAGTAAACTATCGTTTTAAATAATTTCAAACTCTCATTAAACTACCGCTATTTAAAAATTCTCATTCCCTAGATCAATTCTCAGAGTCGCGGACGCATATACCAAAAATACTCATAGAGAGACGCATGGCAATAAATTCGGAACAATACACCGAACAAAATCCTCTCGATGTTGATATATCCAAATTAGAAAGGATTATCGAGTAGAAAATTATCACGCACCACTAGATTCTACGCAATGATAGTGCAAAGCCTTGGAAGACTATACTAGAACTAGAAAACGCCATTACGATTTTCTACCCTGGTATCTTTTTAAACATAGAAACAAGAAGAAATTCCTATCAGATTCAGTGAAATCATGTAAAAGGGAAAATCTCAAAATTAATTAAACACTCCCGGATTTAGATTTTCTTCGGTATACCGCGAAATTTTCTGATAATAAAAGAAGACAAAACTTGAAATGACTTACCACAAAGTTGAGAGCAGTTGGCAATCCTGTAGCTTCCTCACTACCACCTGTTTCCTTGGCAGTCTTGCTGAATCCGAGAAGGTCAATTTCGGACTTAAAGGGAGAAACTTGCAGCTCAGAGTCAGCAGTTGTTCTCGAAACTTCCGGCACATCTGCTATCAATGTATCGCTGGAATCACACTTGTTCATATTATTATCCTGCATCTCGAGGATCTCCGTTTCCTTCTCAGTTGGAGGACCTTCGACAAGGTTATCAAGGTCTCTCGTCGTGGTCTTTTCTTCCCCAGCTTCATGAACGCCAATGTCGCTGGCATCTTCGTACAGTGAACCTTTACTGCCCTTATCGAAATCCTTCTTTGATTCATCGAGTCCTTTCTGCGCATTCTCCGAATCCTCAACATCGTGCTTGTTTATTTCTACCTCTTGCGGAACGGAAGAGATCGCTTCCTCAAGGTCGTCATCAGTCGTAAGTTCTGAAATATCTGCCTTGCTACTGGATCCAGAGGTCTCTTTCAAATACCACGAACTACAATTGTCTCTTTTTCTTTCGACAGAGTTGTCTTCACTTTTTGAAAGAGCACCCTTACACTTTTTCAAGTAACTTTTTACCCTCCTCGCTTTACTTTTGCGAGTTTCGTGCCCTCTTGAGATAGTCGGTTCAGTTTCACTTGATTTATCATCCGCAGATTTTTGTGAACTTTTCTCAGCTTCTTTTGGCTCTTGGTCAATTTTGGACTTGGGGTCTTTGGTGTCTGGGGTTTGGGTGGAGGATTCTTCGCCTTCTTTTGCGAGGGTCCAGGTTTCATCCTTTTCGGATGGCCGACGATCCACTGGGATCACCTGAAACAAAAGAAAATCAGGGGTTAAAGATCCATTAATCCGTTCTAATCGAGGATAATTTTATCATTATTTCTATTCGACTCTTGGAGTCAATGATAATGAAAAATTACGAGAAAATTGCTTGTATGAAAATGATAGCATCTTGTAAACAACAAAAGATTAAATTATCTTAGAAAACTAATTTATAGCACTAACTTGTAACAATCTTGTATGAGAATCAGATTCTCTAACATAAGTATCATTGAATAATCAATAGGTTATTAATAGAAAACTATTGATGTACTTTTTAAAAATCGTGTATAACAGTTTCCACAAGTGATATAGTATTTAACGTCTGGGAAAAAGAGTAGGGTGTGGGATATAGAAATTGTTACATCTATAATAGTAATATCTACAATAGTAATATCTATAATAGTAATATCTATAATAGTAATATCTATAATAGTAATATTATCTATAATAGTAAACACCACAATCTAGACTGTCTGGAGATTGTGGTATTATTACTTTTATAGATGTTTTACATTCCAGATACAACACGGAGAGAAAATTTTGGTAAAAATTCCTATCCTGTTCTTTACAAAGTACGCAGCAAGTACATGTTTCCATGAATCTTAGGTGCGACTTAAAGAGACACCTAAGGATAAATCTAAAAATTAAAGTAATCGAGTCTCATACTGAGTGACAAAAATAGGACAAGCATCCCTGCAGTAGTTACACAACTCGTTGTAAGTGAACATATGTAACGTGGCAGAGCAGAGAGAAACGAGCTCGTCTCGAATCGTTTGTTTAATGCCGGAAACAGTGTACGGTATTTAAGATGCTGGCGGGGTCTATGAGAGGATTAGGGATGTCTCCAAAGAGTAAATCGACAGGTAGACAAGCTAAGCAACCAAAGACTTTCATCGTTTGAGAGAACGGCCGCAAGATTGAATCTTAGGCGATGGAGCGATTTAGCGATAACTGAGAGGCGTGGGAGCGAGTACGGCTAATCTTTCGAGCGAGTAGCTCATTCAAATCCGAGCGTGTCTCCTTCTCCACCTTCACCGTCACCTCTACGATAGCACAACTACATCTAATGACCAGAACTACCATGCCATTGACTTGCAAGAGGGAAAGTACTTCATAAGCCACTTCTCCTTGTTTTACCCTTCTTTAAAAAAATCTAAATCGCGTGCGATGCTCTAACACCTTTCTTACGTGCCTAAGTACACTCTGTGTAATTATACATAATACATATTTTTCAGATTTCTAAAACAATCATTAACTTCAAACTTTATTAAAAAATATTTAATTTCGAATTCAAATATTTCATTTTAAACGCAATTACAAAATATTTCATTTCATAATGAATTCTTTTACGATATTGAAATTCAAAAATTTTTCCTGATATACAATTTCTTTGATACAGAAAGTGAAAATTGATAATATAGATTTTGCAAAGTTTTAAAGTAATTTGGATTGAATTTTGCTTATTAGCCGATTTTAAGACAGGTGTCTTTATGGAAGAATAACGAAAAAAGGGAGAAAACGTGTTTCGATCAATTTATATAACGATATCATTTAATAAGGATTTAGAGTAACTGATAGTAAAGTTTCCAATATGCTTTGAAAAATTATAACAGAGTGAAAACAACTAATGAATATTGCTTTGACAACATCCTGGTGCTTAAGTTAACACTCTATTGAGAGTAAATTAAATAGACTTGTTAGCTTTGGTATTAGCTTCGGTATTGGATTTGCTTTGATAATTCGCTTTTTCACTTTTCTTTAGTAACAAATTGCTTCCTGTTTTCGATTTTCTTTATAAGCTTACATTATACACGATTGTCCTTTTTTAGTTGTGTGACGTAATAAATATTATTTAATAACCAAATAAAAACAATTACTTTCTAAATTAACTAAATTAATATTAATAATATTTTTGGATTTCATATCCAAATCAGATATGTAGCTTGTGAGATGAAGGTCATAAATAAATTGAATTTATAACTAAAAGTCAATATAAAAGAGATTTTATATAAATTATAATATTAATTTATAAATTACATGGTAATATTATCAAAAAGACATTAATCGTTTTAATACAAATAATGTGTCAGAAATTATAAATTTTCATGAATATGTGAATAATCGATTTTATATCAATTTACAATGATCCAGGAAGATTGAAAATTTTTGACGTACTATTTTAATTAATAAGTACTAATAATTAATTAATTTCAATTAATATTTTAATTAATTCATTGATGCCAACTGATAGTATAATAAACCTTTTGATATTTGCAATATCATAAATTTTGCTAGCTACTCTATAAGCTCTCAAAATCCATCATTGAAAAAAGCAAATCATTAATTCAGCAACATATTGTAGTATCGCCAACACGTATCTAAAATAGCCAAAATTGCGAATGTAACAAACAAACATTTACTGGAGCAGTTATTTCTTTTTCTAGTGATCGAATTTCCTTTACTTCATTTTCTATAACATTTGATGTAAATGTAAGATAATAGGTAATAAAAATAACATACATTATAAGGTTCTCTTTACAACTTCCTTTGCGAAAGAAAGTATAAGTCCTTAAAATGAATAAAACATCAGTCAAGACGAGCTCCCGATTTGTATACTGCGGTGAAATTGATACACACTCGTGTGACATTTTCCGGGGTAAAGAATCGATAATAAGATTTGCAAAACAAGCATAAATCTTGACCTTTTTGTCGTTTAAAGTATATTAAGACATAAAGATCTAAACTAAATGTGTTCAACGAGGCATGTTGCTCCGGATGTCCACTTGCTTTATTCCAAAGAAACCCAAGTAACCAGAGGATTTATCGATGCTTGATTCACGGCACCTAGAACCTCAGTGTACTTAGAGTAAGTGCGTGCAAGACATGAGCGAAAAGAGAAAGATTGGCGCATTCGATATTTCCGCACTTTACTTTAGCCAGCTTACCGATCCTCGATATTTATTTTCCTTTACACAATTTCAGAAAACAGGGCGTTAGACTTATGACCCGGAATTTTACGCAAAGGATAAGATCAAGAGGAAGTACTTAAACAAGTTAGAGCCTTACAACTTGGTCGCTACAACCACAATCAGTTCAAACGGTAAAAAATTTTACAACCTAGGTCAACATAAAACGAGACACTTTTTTCAAATAAAAACTGCTTTTCAAAAAAACGCCGCTTTTCAAATAAAAACGGCTATTAACTCACAATTTTGCAAGAAAAATCCTTCTTCTTTGAAAGATTTCTTTATGCACATTTAAATGGAACTGTTTAGTGACTTTTTACTGTACAGATAACTGGATCTATAACTAATGTAAGATGCTCTAAAGTAGCCGGAGAGTGTAGGCACTTTCGTGAAATTTGAGCTTAAATTTCACCCAAGCCTGACACGAACTCGATCGCGGAAATAAGGTTATGTCGATTATATCGCGCGTGCTCGCAAGATAAGCAACGCAAATAACAATATGTAGCTTGTAGAGTTTTGCTAACTGATTTCGATTCCTCTAAACCAAATCTCAACAAATAGGAGAGAGCGAACTACAAACAGCGATGAGATTCAGTGATAAAAGCAACTTTTGATGAAATCAATTGAAATCAACTTCTACTTTTCGCACAGTTTCTCAATCTCCTCTCCAAGTTCATTCATCTCTGACACACAAAATCAAACTCATCGCTAAGTACTTTATCACTTTTTCAAATATATAAGTTATTAAATGAATTACACAACCAAGTAAATCTATATCATATCTATTATATATCATATCTAGTAAATCTATATATATCAATTTTTTGTCGTATGCACTTTGAATGATTCTAAGGCATCAATAATCATAATCAATTAACAAGTTATTGTTTCACATAATTTTTGTCTGACATAAACTATAAAACTAAATCATTTTTCTTATTAAATTAGGTTAAATTAATTAATTAATTAATTAAATTAGATTTTTGTAATTTTATTACATTTTTGCGAACGAGACATTTTTAGATACATGCACCAAGAGATGATCTATACAAGAATGGAAGAATGTGGAAACTAAAACGAAAAGACAGCAAAAAGCACACAGTAAGAACAATAATAAGATTAAAGAAGAAGTATCATGAGTGACAAAGTCGAATAACTTGGCTAACTGAAAGGACAGGTGATTACAAAGTACCCGCTGAAAGCGCTTCCTCGCTATAAAGAGATAAACGCCACTTGTTTTCCCCTTCAATCTGCAGCCTCTCTATTTTTTGTGCCTGTAACACGCATCGTCCAATCATCTCGGAGAGATTGGATCGGGAGCATAATTCGATGTGTAGGCTCTTTGCGTGCTGAGATTATGTTAGGTTAGTGAAATGCAAGGCAGCCCAAGGGCAAGGCGAGTCCCTGCACAGCACACACAAAGCGGCAGCGCTTTAAAGTTGAAAAGACTTAGAAAGAGAGTGTGCTGTTACGGAGACTGCTCGACGTCTGGCTGAGCTCACGGGGGGTGCCTCGACCCCCGAGGGTGCGATCGATTTTGCCCCACCCCCGAGTAGACACGAGAAACGGAGGCACTGGCCTCGCGCTCACTTCACCCCAACCCACCCAGTTTACCTCCTCATATCACAACCTTCCCAACACAGACATGTCCTCCGGATTCTCTTCAGTCTACTCGATCAAATACTATCACTCCCTACGCTATTATTGCAATAGACGATGCATTTCAGATATATCTTTTCAAGGCAATACTTCCAATTCAACATTGCTTCCATTAAACTAACAATTGTTTTAGTTCTTTCCGCTAATTGTATTTTAATGTCTGCTTAACATGGTTTCCTTACAAACAATTATTAAGGTGACATAGCGAATCGGATTTAACAACCATGAATAACCCTGAAGTACACATTTTTTTAAAAAAAATATGGTTTGCTCTTTTTGTTTACAAAAATGATGAAACACTACTATTTGTAAATTTTTGAAATATTTATTTACGACTATCAAAGCTTTTATTTTGCCTTCTCTAAAAATGATGTAAAATTTAAGTTAGTGGATAATCACTGAAACAATAGTAAATAGGTCATCAGAAATTGGCTTTTTACTTTTTTGTAAACGAAAAAAACGTTGCAAACTTTTATATCATTTTGATAATCAATTTATTCGACTGATTCATTTGATGCTACAACTAATTATAAACTAATTAGCAAATGCAGCAAATAATTAGCAAGTACTCCTTTTCGCAGCTTATAATTATAATCTTATCCATCATTCCAAGATGGCAAACTACCATCTCTTATTTCAATATAAGAATTTGTCTAATACGTTAATTTGTCTACGTTAATTTGTCTACGTTAATTTGTTTACGCTCATTTGTCTACGTTAATTTGTTTACGCTAATTTGTCTACGTTAAATCGTAACATTTAATTTGAAAAAATCAAATTGAAATTAAAAATAATAAATAGATCAAGATTTTAAAGTCAATTCGATACTTTTTGGTATCAAGGTTGATACTTTCAAACAAATTATGACGTTAAGAAATTTGTTTTAAATGTTTCATAACTCGTTTCATAAACACCTGTAGTTATAATTTACAAAGATAATAAAAAATCAATGAGATGGTAAAATATGCAGAAGACACTGACTTTGAAAATATATTTAAAAAATACTAGAACAGTCTGGAATATTTAGAAGGTTTAACATTTTAAGAATTATGGGCCTACTTTTTAGCATCGAGTTTAAAGATTTATGTTTTGCGATAAAATGCATGAAGTTTCGTGCTTTTAAAAAAGGGTTAACGCTAACTCAAGGCTAAAAGGAAAATAGAACACTGCAATGATTAGAAGTCGGATTTTTAAACTGCGACCTTAAAAGATACTGCAGCGAAGAAAAATACACGCATAAATAATCTGTTCGAGGTTTTAAAAAATGAGTATTAATAAGTAACTAATTATTCATTGGTGATTACTCTGGCTTTCTTAAAAGTCGATAAAAATAAATGCCAGCCTTCGATCATTTTATTATTTCTTGCGTAATCCTCCCGCTATGCAATAAATTGAAATATAATAACACGTGCGTTATTTTTTTATAACAAAATTTATTATCAATTTTACTATAATAAACGAAATGATCTATTTCAATATATTTACAACGTAGCGTGAAGATTGTGTAATAAATAATGCACTGAAAAAAATTAATGACTGATCCAGCAAACTATTCTTGTAACATTCACAATTAGGTTAGACACACGTATTAGTGAAGCTGTCAAATGTTATAGGAAAATCAGTCATTTATTTTTTCATGCCTCAAATTTATTATCTTTTGAGGAGATATTGATCGCAGACAGACATTTATTTTATTAAAATAATACGCATTATTATCTTTATCATAACTTTTACCTAAATTTTTAAATTATCACAATCCAGAAATACCAAATATACCAGCTTTTTCCGTGTCACGGTACGAAAAAAGAAAGGAGGAAAAACTACCATGTAATTCGCAAGAGTCCGCAAAAAGGCGAAGAAAAGACAGATCTCTTGTCTCGAATGCACAAAAGGGTTGTCGTTACTGTTAGCATTCGTAAAAGCGAGTGTGGGCGTGCATCGTAAAAAATGTGTTGACAGTGCCATTAAGACGACGTGGTGCTCATATTTACCGAGGTTCGTAAAACCTGAAATTTGTCAATGACCTTATCTTGTAAGCACCTCATTCTTTTCAAATTTAAACTCTCACAGTTTCTAGTTTTTCTTTTGTGTAAGCGTTTTCACGCAATACAAAGTACAAACGATAAAAATTCATTCCTTGTCAAAATTTAGTATATTATCTAAATCTTCTTTGAGTAAAAGTGTCTCTCTGTTTCAAGTGAAAATTTTTCTCTTGAATTATAGACTCTGATTAAAATCTGAATCATTTGAGAGGATAGGTTCTATTTGGAAAAGTTTGAAGAAAAAAGAGCCTTTAGTGTGTCGTAAAAGAATTAGGGATTAAATGACCCATTAACCCCTTTTACGGATCACAATTTCTAAACACCGGAGACTTCAGAAAATTGTTTTAATTGTTGCTTACAGAAAATTCCAAACATAAACAAAGTGTCAAAATTTTGCAATTTTGTCAATTAAGGCAAAACAATATTAATTCAAAAAATTGCATTAATTGCATAACAAATATCCAGAAAACGAAAAGATTCAATTATTGTATGAAATCAACTGTAATTATTTATATACAGAAAAACCTAAAAAGAAAAGTGGGACAATAAACGTCCCACTGCCCCAAAACAGGGTTAGAAGAAGACATTTTTTTAGATAAAATATTTAATTTCAAAAACATACATCTCTATAAATCTCTGGAAACAGAAGATAGTATTTCTGAATTGTGTTTTGTTGTATTATAAAAGATTTTAATGACATGAAAAATAATAAAAGAGTAAATGTGATACGGCGAGCTAACAGTGGGAGTTAATATATACAAATACTGCGTGTATAAAATTAATTTACCTATTAATGTAATATATGTGGACAATAAATATTGCAAAAAGTGGGTGAGCTATATAAATAGTTTGTTACGTGATATAACTATCGATTTTTACTCTCTATGTCATGCAATGGACGTTTCAGTTGGCCTAGTTAAAGTTCATACTGACATAAAAATAGTTCAGGAATACCGACAGGAAATCAACCCTTGTGTCTTGAATCACGCGAATCTTTCCGTCAAAGGTGGTATAAGGTTTAATGCAGAATCAATTGAAGAAACATTAGTTGGAAATGATAGTCAGTCATGCAACGGCGCTATAAAGTTGTCTACAAAATATGCAAAAATGATAATAATTGTTCACAAAATAATCAAAAATGTATTCAACTACAGCAACGAAAGTTTTCATCAAGAATATTTTTAACTATAAAATATTGTTACAAAATTTTAGCTCTTTTTGAAAAGATTGTAGCTATTTTTGTAAATATTGTAGCTATTTTTGTAAATATTGCAGCTATTCTTGAAAACATTTTAGCTATTCTTGGAAATATCTGAGGTATTCTTAAAAATATTTTAGCAACCTTTAGAAAAGTTTTCACTATTAAAAAATATTTTCATTGTTACAGTTCAAACACATTTTTACGCATTTAGAGATCGTTATACAATCTTCAGAGTGTAATTATAACAAGATAATAACAAAATATGTATATTTATATTTTGTAGAAGATATTACCTGTTGCAATCTTTTTTTAATAGAAACCTTGGAAAAACAAAAAGCTTCCTCTTGAGGAAGCAAAAAAAAATAAAAACTGTTAAATGCCCAATAAAGAAACTTTCTTACTTCTTTCTTTCTTTTATTGAGACCAAAATACTGACAAATCGTTGAACTGCAAGTGCAGAATTTTTAGGAAGAACGTGCTTAGACCGTGAAATGAAAGAAGAAACAATCACTGAAGAGCGTGAGAAGAACTTCATAGTTTATCTTTTTTTTAAACAAAGTGATATTTTACTTTTTAACAGTCTCTTATTTTGAGAAGAATTAAAACGTGAAGAATTGTGTATGCTAAATATACACGAATTTATAGATAGAAAAATCCAAAAAATGTAAAAAACATTACATGTAAAAACATACATCAAAATTTTTATGTATAAATAACAAGCTTTGAATGCTAGTATAACGAAGTATATATAATGAAGTATAACGAAATCTAGGAAAAAGTCATAGTATAGAAAAATACGAAGTATATAGAAGAATGTCTAAGTTTAAGTGCAGAATTATTGAAATTTATAAGTGTATGCACGATAAAATCGTAAATTTGAAAAAGTCAACTAATGCAAAATTTACTAGCACAAACTAGTCAATTTTATTCATTAAGATTAGATTTAAATCGAGGGATACCAGTTTTGTAATAGAATCATAGTTTTAAATTAATTTTTTATTGTTATTTTATTTGCCCGTTTGTTTATGCGCCGTTATATTATACTATAAACGGTCCACTAACCCTGATGACGAAATAGTTCATTGAAATAACTACATATGAATGATTATAAATATTAATCTTCCAGTAGATAAACAAAGCTACAAAAATTGTCAACTAATCTAACTAGAATTCTAATTAAAATTTATCTATAATAAAGCCGTAAACTTTTTAAAAATCTATTTTTCAAACACAGCTAAATATAATGTCTGAGTCTTATTTATGGGAAAAAGAAATTTACTCCGAGATGACGTCTGTTGATTAGCCACTTAAAACCTTACAGCCTCATTTACATCTCAATACTTTTTGTTCATAAACTATGATAAAACAAAACTCACACTATATTTTCTTCTATTTGATAGTTACTTTAACAGCACTATGTCTTGTAATTTAAAGAACTCGTTTGTTTTATTTTCTCTAATTTTCTACCAATTTTATCTGAAAATTACAATGTTTATTTATTTAATCGAATCTGTAATTAACTTTCTACAAATTTCATGACACTTTTCAATATCTTGTATAGTAACTAAGTTTTCTGTATAGATTTTAACACGCAACAAGTTTATCCCGTACTTTCTCACATCGCTCGCAATGTTTATTTTTGTAAAAATGGTGTTTTTAACGGTCCAAAAGGAAACTTACGGGATTTTTTTATTTCTCCTTTAAATAATTTTACTTTGCCTTTTTCCCCTGCAATAGTGCGCGAATGATACTAAACAGAAAGTAATCATCGTTTTCTCGAGTAATGCGATTACGCCACGAACCCTTTTTAGGAAAGAATACGAAATGATGTATGCAAAACATTTAGTGGAATGACGATATGTACCTTCTTCCGGCGCAGCAGCTTCCAGTGACTCATCCTGCTTAGCTCGTTAACCTCTCGTTCTTCCCTCCTACTTTTTTTCACCTTTTCAATATTTTATTATGTATTTATCTTTTTTCTCTTTGATATCCGCGAGTCAAAAAAAGAATAAAAAACTGAGCCTCGATTTAATCCTTGGGTCAATGTATTTCCTTGCAATTTGACTGCTCACTTCATATCCTCTCATGCATGTATATGTCAAAAGTTGGTGGGTCGAGGTGAGGGACATTGTCCACTTTAAAAAATCAACGTCATCACGACAAGATGAAGCTGACCAGCCAGTACCAAAAAATACATTGTTCTCCATGCTTGACGTCGAGATGCAAAACTCGAGTTCATTTTCGAAACACGAAGTAAAAAGAACACAGTTCCCTTAGTCAGTACATCACTTCTTGCGTATCAATCACTTCCGGTATTTTTATTTTTTCATTCGCTGGGACTGAAAGGTACCGAAATTTATTTTCAATTACGACACGAATGATTTTGCAAATTTTTTAACCCTACACACTTTGGATTTGGATTTTTAGAATTTGTAGAAATTGAAAATTTGTTACAATTTGAAGTTTCTCTGTAGATTTTCAATATATTAGATATTAAAAAAAATGATAGTGTAACAATTATACATGAAAGTATCATAATAAAAAGAAACATACAAAATAATTTAATATAAAGACAACACTGTAAAAACAAGTGTTTCAATTTAAGACGTTTTGTCCCCACTTTTGAAACGTTTAACATAAAAAAACACGTCAAATGTTTCAAAAGTGAGGACAAAACATCTTAAATTGAGATGCTTGTTTTTACAGTGAATGTCGTTTTAAAATTAATTAATAATCAACATAAATGTTATTCCACGATAAAAAGTTTAATGTAGTAAAATTATTACAAAAAAATAACACGACCAAACTCATAAATGTGATGACATTAAATTTATCAAAAGAGTTTCGAATTTTATTTTAATACACAGAAATGACAAAAAGGAAAATTGCTTGCATGTAAAACTTTTAGAATTTCTGACATACGAACTATAAATATTGTTTGTGGCGGTATATTGTGCAACTAGTGCAGATACTTTTTTTAACGAATGATCGGAAAATGCGTTTTCAATAAAAATAAAAATAATAGAAAAAATAAAAATAAAAAATATCTAAACACTAAAATTAAAAGCAAGAAATAAAAAATAGTCCTTGGTTCAAAAATTAATGAACTTTTGGTCTAAAAATAATAGATAATTTATTTGTTTACTATAATAAAGTTTAATATATTATATCAAAAATCAAAAATAATAATGAAAAATTGTAAAATAATAATGAAATTTAGTCAATACTGAGTTATACTGAGAATATAAGTGGGTAATGAATGCTTAAGGTAGTATGAAAACAATGACTTTATTTTTTTTAGCAAAGACATGTAGTATTAACAAAAAGTGAGGTTAGGTTTCAAATTCTGTTTGTTAGAATTGCAAATGATTTTTAGAGTCGTTACCGAATAAAGCTTTCTTAATTTTTATTAGTTTTTAACAAAGTTTTCAATTAATGAAATAAAAGTCTCTAGTTTTAATTAATAGCAGCCATAGTACGTTTTATTTTATATCCAATACACCCACTATGAATATAAAATCGCATTTTCCAGCCATGCGTTGGAAGAAATAAATTTATAGCTTTAATAAAACAAACAATTGAAGTATACAATTTTTATAATTAATAAAATGTGTATAAAAACGTGTTTTAGCTACGTGTTCGATAAATGTGATCAAATCTCCATTTTAATAAACCGTCAACTTAATTTCTGTTAACTTTCAATAAAATCTCAACACAATTTCATCTAAATTTTAATTGTTTACTTAATTTTTATTTAATTGAATTAATTAATTAAAAAAGGATTGTCAGGTGTGTATTAAGCATAAAATTTTAAACCCATGATATAAAGATGGTGGTCAATCACAAAACGCAAAGGATCATCTAAACTTTCATGATTTATCCGAGTTGACTGAAAATGATCGAGAAGACATTTTCACCTTATCTGTGAATATCAAAAAACCCTACTAGTAGTAACTTTGTTAATATCCCACTGTTCTAAACATCTCACTTTTAAAAAACCGATAGAATTTAATAAGTCACATTTTGGAGCGTGTAATTAAATAAAAGGGGCTATTTTGATATATCGAGCGAGAGTTGGTATCACAGAATCCTCTACCGCCATAGAAGTGCTCTCTCCTAAATATACGCGTCTTAACCAACGGTACCACCCTTAAGCGATCGCGAGCTTTCAATTTTGAAATTGAAACTATTTCCATAAGCGTGGCTCGTTATCCAATTTCCATGTCACTCAACTCACGTCACTCGTCTCGCGTGACCTCGGTCATAGAATCGCATTCCTCAAACAGACTCTGACAAATACGTAATCACTTTCACGAAAAGGAACACACGAGTTGGAATACCGGCTTTGTGCACTATCGACTGACCCCGTTGAGAGCGACGACACAGGGTGTATGCCTCAGACTGTACATCCAGGATTGATTAATGACTCGTCAATGACCGGAAAATTCATGCAAAACGGTAATTCTGCACAGTTACGCCCGTTTTACAGTGCCATTGACGAGTACGTTTACGAGGGTGCAGGGCGGCGTACTGTCAAAATATCAGAGGAAACCAAGCGCCACTAGGGGGTGGTGGGTGTAAAAGTGAGAGGTAAATAGAAAGAGAAAAGCTTCCGCTAGAGCCGCGAGCATGCGTGATAATGCAACATCCTCTAACACCGACGCACTCATCCAACTGCTTGTTTAATTGTAAATTAAATGCTATGATTTAATGAAATGATTCTTCAATTTAGCACTTGATTAGAAATTCCGCACTTGAGTGGTTTCTGGATAATATTGATTCAAACTATAATTTCGTAAAATATGCGCATATGGAATTACAAGAGCAACAACTTAGAGTTTTGGTTTTTCATTCTGAATGAAGTGGTCCAAAATTCACTGGAAGATCAGTGAGAACTCACTTCAAAGACTTTAGAACAGCAAAATTAGAAATAAATTATGATATACTAAACTTTGCAAAGTTTTTTTCGTATGAAAAATTTAAAATGCAATTAGTTTTAGCTATTTTCGTAAAACTTTTCGCCATTTAATGGCATTCAAACATTCGATTACGTATTTTAACTATATTGTAATGTCATTACAATTAAAAGCAGTTTTTGTAAAGTTAAAATATGGAATCGAATGCTTGAATGCTGTACACAGAAAAAATAAGGTTATTATAACTGGAGACATCAGTAGAAACTGCCTGAGAGTCAGACAAAAACTGCTTGAAACCCAGTCGCATTAACTTAAATGCTACTACTTGACACACACTCATTGTCAGGTAGTTTCTACTTGGGTCTCCGGTTATATTAACCTTATTTTTCATTCGATGGTATGGTTAAAATAAAAGTAATGTATATTTGGTGCTTATAAATCTATTTTTCGACATTAAATGGGAATAAAGTTTGATTCAACCAATATGAAAATAGGCTATAGATAATTGATTCCATTAGATTTCAATTAGTAGTTAATTATTAGATAAATAAGCAATTGTCTACTAGAAAAATGAGTATTTGTTTACTAAAAATTAGTATTTGTTTACTAATAATTAGCAAATCTTGATTATTTTAATCAGTAAACAACTTTTTGCTATTGAATCAATATACTGATTCAATTTTCTATAGAAAATTACTGATTCAGATTTAGAGAGTATAGGTTGCAGAAAACACTGTAAAACGATGTGAATAAATCCGAACTAAAGTGCATAAATCTAATGCACTTGTGTCCCAATTCTGAATGCACATAGAAGTGCATACCATGTAAAAAATCCCTTTCTGCATTCACTGAAATCTCAGTCAGTTTTTCACTGATTTATTTTTAGAGAGTGAATTAGAGTAATGAAATTTTGACAACTACAATAGCTTTAATTAAAAATTTAAATGTATCTTCTCCGGGAGTATATTTTCCAGCACACATAATATAGTGACTGTATATTAAGAACGTTCAAACAAACGGAACAGTTGGCTCATACGCTCATGTATACATACAATTTTCATATTAAATGAACTGTTCTGTTTATCAATTTGGAATAAATCATATAGGGGAACGAAAACACCCTCACGAGGGTAGTATAAATTTTCAAACGATTATTTCAGCTGAATTAACGATTTAACTTTGCTAAATAACCTAACAACCAAAATTATTAAATCTTTTCTGTAAATTTGGATCTCAAAAAATAGATTCTAAAATTAATTTACTTAAAAGCAAAGTTCTTAAAAGTATCCTAAAGTACTTAAAAACAAAGTTTTTAAAAGTACTTGAAAGCAAAGTTTTTAAAAGTACTTGAAAGCAAAGTTTTTAAAAGTACTTAAAAGTACTTAAAAGCAAAGTTTTTAAAAGTACTTGAAAGGAAATTCTGTCTAAAAGGAAGTATTTGACTTTAAAGAAAATATTCTTCCTGCACGAGAAAAAAAAGATTAGAAATTTTAGTAAAATTAACGATGTCTCAAGACTTGTCTGAACATAAGAAAAATCTCAAGACAAGATTTTGCATGGTCTCTCCTGATCTTGTGACATCTTAAAAATTACCGAGATTGTTTTCATTTTTTGTAATGAACAATACGAGAAGAATCTTGTATTTATAATTGCAGAGCTGATGCGCTAGACAACAGGTTTTCATTCACATCATGTATTCGCAAGATTCCTAACTTTGTTCCTTGTCTATTATTACTAATATGGTCGCTACTTCACTAACCTAGATTCTCAAATTGAATTATAGTAACGAAATGGGTAAAGACGTAACTACTGTACCATCTAATCTACCACATTATTTCCCATGACTGATAGAAATATGTGCAGTTGAAAGCATATTTCCTCTTCCCTTTTTGCACTCATTGTCAAAGTTTTCTCTCTAAATGACATCACATATTCTAGACAAATCTCTTTTATACTATTTTAATTTCAAGGAATTGCAAGTATTTGGTTCACATTATCTGCGGAATTAGAACAATAATTTGCATAAGTCTAACACAACTGAATAATTTAGATCGTTTTGGAAAGTACGTAAAAAAATTTCAACTCTCTAAATCTGAATAAAAACT
>WNHD01002260.1:0-14176 GCA_011057455.1 Ganaspis sp. Gsp50
TTTGTAAAAAGATTTCATTGTTCAATTACTTTTGACATTTAAAACTTTTTCTCTATGAGGAAGCCGAAATGTTCATGAAATGAATATAATTTTCCACTTTTTTGAATTTTTTTTTCTTTCGTTGGTCTGACTATGCTTGCTTTTTCTACTGATTAATTTTAAATCTGTCTTACTGCGTTGGTCTGACTTCGATTGCTTCTTCTACTGTCTTATTTTGAATCTTTTTTGTTTCATTGGTCTAACTTTGCTAGGTTTTTCTACTGTCTTTTTTAATTTTTTTTGTTTCGTTGATCTGACTATGCTTGCTTTTTCTACTGTTTAGTTTTAAATCTGTCTTACGGCGTTGGTCTGATTTTGATTGTTTCCTCTACTGTCTTATTTTAAATATTTTTTGTTTCATTGATCTAACTTTGCTAGCTTTTTCTACTGTCTTTTTTAAATTTTTTCTTGTTTCATTGGTCTGACTATGCTTGCTTTTTCTACTGTTTAGTTTTAAATCTGTCTTTCTGCGTTGGTCTGATTTTGATTGTTTCCTCTACTGTCTTTTTTTAAATCTTTTTTGTTTCATTGGTCTAACTGTGCTTTCATTTCTACTGTATTTTAAAAAAAAAAAATTTCGTTGGTCTGACTATGCTTGCTTTTTCTACTGTTTAGTTTTAAATCTGTCTTACTGCGTTGGTCTGACTTCGATTGCTTCTTCTACTGTCTTATTTTAAATATTTTTTGTTTCATTGGTCTAACTTTGCTTGCTTTTTCTACTGTCTTATTTTAAATATTTTTTTTTAATCTGACTATGTTTGCTTTTTCTACTGTCTAGTTTTAAATCTGTGTTACTGCGTTGTTGGTCTGACTTCAAAGATTACATTAGTGTAAATTTTGCATTTTTTCTTTATAGTTTTTACAAATTCTACAGTAATTTAAACTTAAATTTCTTCTTTTTTGAGGCCAGAAAGAAAACGCGAAATAACTTTTTAATTCCGACCTCGAATTCGGATTCAGCGACCTAAAATACGTAAGAAATGGCTAGGATAAAAAAATATTACATTTAAACAAGTATTTATTCTTTTGCTTCCTCAAGAAGGTTTGTTTTTCCTATTCTTCAGTTAATGTTTATTTCTGAGATTGTAAATATTTATTTCTGGGATAATAAGTATTTATTTCTGGGATTGTAAATATTTATTTCTGGGATTGTAAATATTTATTTCTGGGATTGTAAGTATTTATTTCTGGGATTGTAAATATTTATTTCTGTGATTGTAAATATTTATTTCTGGCTTGTAAATCTATTTATTTATTCATTTCTGGATTGTAAATTTGTAATATAATTTTGTGATGAGTAGAGCACTTACCGATAAAGCATTCTTTCTTGACGATCAGCCTCTCTGTAAATCTTGTAATACATGGCTATCATAATAATGCCTGGCACCCAGAAACTAATACTTGAACTAATGATGGCGTAAACTTCATTAACTTCAAAAACACACGAATTAGGGTTCTCCTTTCTCCACTTAAGATGTTCAGGAGTGGTGTACCATCCGGCGAAAATGGGCAGGAAACTCATCACAGTCGGTGAGCACCACACAACACTTAACATAGTTCCCAGTCTCATGTTAGTCATTATTAATGGATAGTCCAGCGGTTGCACAATCGCATAGTATCTGTCGACACTGATACAACACAAGTGGAGAATAGACACTGTACTAAAAAATACATCAAGAGAGTTCCATACATCACACATGAAGTAGCCAAACAACCAACTTCCAGACACCTCCACACTTGCATTAAAGCTCATGGCGAAAATTGCCACCAACATGTCGGCCAGGGCCAGAGACACCACAAAATAGTTGGTAATTACCCTCAATTTTCGATGCCTCATCACTGAAACAATCACCAACAGATTTCCAAAGAGGGCACATAAGATTATAAAGCACATCACTGTTGCTTTTGTGATCAAAAGCAGCACATGTTCAAAGTGTTGCCAATCATTCCAGGTCCTGTTACCTTGACCTGTGTCAATCACCACCTCGTGACTGTTGATGGTCGTGCTCATCATCGTCTCGTTTGTTGGGTCCACACTGATGGTGTTGTTGGCATCCATTCTTCCAGATTCCAGCATCTGTTCATTACTATTCTTTTCTCATTTCTTGCTATCCTATTCCCCAGTTCCCTTTTAATCTAAATTATTACCAATTTGAGCTTATTATTATCCGTGCTTATTATCCGTGCTTATTATCCTTGCTTATTATCCTTGCTTATTATCCCTACTCTCAATTCGTGCATTATCATTTTTTATGCATCATTTCCCCTCTTTTATCGCACTATATTCTTCTACTTTTATTACATGTTATTTTTCCATTTTTATTGCAATTTATTTTCCCCTTTCTATTCCACTTTTTCCCTTTTTATTGCACTTTTTTCCCTTCTTATTGCATTTTACTTTTATTACATTATATTTCTGCCCATTTATTTTTATGCCTTATTTCCTAAATTCAAAGATTTTTCCCGTTATTCTTTGAGAGGCGTTATCTTTTTTTTCTAGAGTTAAAGATTATTGACTGTCGAAACGTATACTAGGATTTTGAGTCGTATATTACTCGGTGAGCTAAAAATTGAGGTACTTTTTGGAAGATGGTTGATTTTTATGCTTATTCAGAAGCCTTGCTTCTTAAATCCATATTTGAGTAGACGAATCAGTCCTGAAGTTTCGGCTTCATGCTTGAATTAGTTCCAAGTCAATATTTGGAATTCCAGGTAAAACTGGGTCGAAGTTTTTTTGGATTCTCCTCGAGGCGAGATGCACTTTCGATGTTGTGCTGAGATTCTTCTTAGCTCAAGGATTGAGGTTTACTTTTCTGAGGGATGACATCGGTCGAGTTTACGAAGGGATCCTCGTCTCTGCAATAAATAAAAAAAAAATTAATTTCACCTAGAAAATAAACATTATAAAACAGGGAAAACGTTTTTAAAAAAGAAATATCGATTTCTCGTAAAAGAGAATTACGATTTCTTGATCAAAAAGAGACAATTTCCGAGAAGATAATTGAATATATTTCGTTAATAATTTAATTATAATTTCGTTAATAATAATAATAGTCACTTGTTGTTTAAAAGATTCAATATAACAAGGATTCAATATAACAAGGATTCAATATAAAAAAGATTCAATATAAAGAGAATCAATATAAAAAGGATTCAATATAAAGAGAATCAATATAAAAAGGATTCAATATAAAAACATTCAATATAAAGAGAATCAATATAAAGAATTCAATATAAAGAGAATCAATATAGAAAATTCAATATAAAAAATATCCAATTACTTGGATATCAAGAAAAATCAAATTCTTGTGAAAAATTGAATTCACTAGACTAAGAAAAATTAATTACTAATAAAACTTAAAATAATACTATCAGAATTAAAGTAATACTATAAGAACTGAAATAACACTATAAGAATTAAATTCACTTGGTCCAGAAAAGTCAACTGCGTATTTGATCAATTTCTCTTTTCAAAAAAACGAGAATCATTGTTGATGAAGTTAATCATTATTCATAAAGGAAATTAAGAATTCTAGAGCAAAACGTTCATTTTTAGAACTTCCGAAAGATTTTCGAATCTTATAAAAATGAGTCTACAGATTTTCGAGTCTTATAAAAATCTCGAATGTAAGAAATGAAACTGTGCCAAGAAAAAAGAGAAACGCAGTGGATCAAATTGCGAATCGAAAACTTGTTCTCTAAATTATTTTTAGTATTATTTTTCTGTGAGTCTGCTGATTGAATTTATGGACGCTTGGGAAAGAGTCATTTGAGTCAAGATACACAGCAAAATAGAAAATTTATGGCAAGGCAGATTTTGTATAAAAATAACTCGCATTTCGGTTAAACTTTTTTAATCCTTCCGGAGTTGAAAGCAACACTATGACTAACTATTATTGCTCTAAATTTTAGTTCGACTTTTGAAATTCTATTTATTTGATTAGAATACACGAAGTCTCGTGTTCGGATTTCAATTCTATGCTGTATGAACCAGTGTCAGGAAATTATGTTGACCCGCACATTCATATCATATAATGTTGTTTGAAATTTGTAAATTTGATCGATTCGAACATGTTATTCCGCCAGTGGCAAATAACAAGTAAATATTTGCTATATAAATATTTTATTAGTGAATGTAGCAGAAATAAAGTTATAAATAAAGTTAGCAAATAAGGTTAGTAAATAAAGTTAGTAAATAAAGTCATAAAATTTAAACTGAAATAAAATAACGTAAGAATTGAATGTAGAACTGAATTTGAAATAATAATTTAATTGGAGCGATTAAAGATACAAATGATAAAAAATTTCGAGGGTTGTAAATAATAATAAAAAATTTTGAGAGGGAAAAAAAGGGGAGATAAGGATCTTTTAAGCACTGAAAAGTGTAACTTGTTCTTTTTTTGTTGATAGTGAAAAATACCAGAATGTGAGAACGACAGAGAAAGGATAACAACTATGAAAAAAAGAGAATAATAAACGAGAACTAAACACGCGACCTTCCCCATTATTTACGCTTTCGTATTCTAGCTATATAGCATTGAAACTTCATCTCTTCAGTAACGAGAGAACTCTTATCTACTCACAATCCAATTTTCCCACTTATTGCAGCAGATACTGAGGACAAGAGCTTTTAAATTGTCCTGAGCGACTTTTATACGCTTGCAATTGTAAACTGTAAATTTACTTAAAAGGTGAACTTAAAAAATTCACTATCCAATTACTTTAATTACACTTTCTACACCGTGGAAAAGAAGATGATAATTGTTATTTACGAATAACAATTTAGATAATGAGTTTCGCAAATCAAATTCAGAAAAAACCACTTTAGTTCCACTTTTCAATTTATTTTAATAGAACTTTTTCAATAGTTTCCCATTGGAAAAATTTCCAATGGAAAAAGTTCATGCACTTTTTAATGCTTTGTTGTTTCTTTGTATTATGTTTATTTAAATATAAATGTAAATAAAACGAGTAGAATGTTTAAATGCACTTTAATATAAAAAGGGGATTGAGAAAATGATTTTTAAATGGGAGTCGCATGAAGAGAGATTCGCCTATAGATGCGTATGTGTTAATAAATAAAAAAAGGAATCAAGTAGAAAAAGATAAATAAAAAAATAAATAAACAATACTTCCCTATGAGGAAGCAAAAAAACACAGTTTACTTAAAAGTATCAAATTGATATCAAAAATATCAAATCGATGAAGATTTTGTTATCAATTTGATACTTTTTGTGTTATCCATTTGATACTGTTTGTGATCAATTTGATACTTTTTGTGTTACCAATTTGATACTGTTTGTGATCGATTTGATACTTTTTGGTATCAAGTTGATACTTTCAAGAAAACTGAGACATTGAATGAAAATAAATAAAATAAGATGCAAAATCAAGTGAGAATAAATAAAGTAAAATGCAAACTTAAATGAAAATAATTAAAATAAAACACAAAATTCAATGCCCACTGATCCGTGGGGATCAAATTGATCCAGAAAAGCGAATAAAAACGTTGCATATCAACATTTTGATTCGCTTTTCTGGGTCAATTTGATCCCCACGGTTCATTGTGATGAAAATTAATAAAAAGACAAATGAGTGAAATAAATGGAATAGAGAATAAATAAACAATTGTTCATAGTAATAAATAAAAAAAAAAACAAATAAAAAAGGAAATTAGGTAAAAAATTTCTTTGTAGATTTCATACTTTCGTTACGAACTTAAAAATGTAAATGTAAGTTTTTATCTCCTTTCAGTGCAAAAAGTTAAATGGGAATGTTAAGGAATGCAAAAGAAAGAAAAGAGGAAATGGTATGTATCCCTTGCGCAAACCGCATGAAGCTTGATCAAAGATGCATCCCTTCGGGGTTACGGAAGTCTGCAGTCTTTCGCTACACTCGCTTACAACATTAGAATAAGAAAAGGAAAATACGCAGTTTCTTTGACTTTAAAATTTTAAATCGATTTTATGCTCGCAAACTAAATATATTAAATAAAGTATTCAATTTGCTTTCTGTCGAGCAATGGATTTTTCACTTTTCTTGTCAGAGCTGTAATTTGAATGATCGATTTGATTTTAAAGTAACAAATAACCCAGGTCTCGTAAACAATGTGATTGAATAGTAAGAATAGAAAAAAATAAATAAATAAAACAAAAATAAAACACACATAAAATACAAATAAAGCACAAATAAAACACAAATTAAACAAAAATAAAACACAAATAAAACACAAATAAAGCACAAATGAAACACAAATAAAACACAAATAAAATAAAATAAATAAATATAAAACAAAATAGAAATAAAATCAAAATAAAATCAAAAATAAAAATAAAATCAAAAATCAAAATAAAATCAAAAATCAAAATAAAATCAAAAATAAAAGTAAAATCAAAAATCAAAAATAAAAATAAAATCCAAAATAAAAGATAAAACGTGTAGGAATCATAATAAAATACATAAAAGTGAGTTTACTCATACATTTACTTTTAAGAGAGGCTTAAAGAAGTGTTTCTATACTGTTAAATTGAATCAGTAAAATTTCGACTGATTTGAAATCAGTAAAATTTTCAATGGTTCAATTTTCATTTCAAGAGAGTAATTAAGCAGAATAGAATGAGAAAGTAATTTCAGAGTTGAGTGACGAGAATGAAAGAGAAAATCAACATCGTTTTTCTCTATCTTCCCACTCATGCTTCACTACTTCTTAGATAATAAATAAATAAATAAATAATAATCATATATGCACGTAAACATATTAAATTACGTAAATTAAAAAACCTATTTCTAAATATTTGTAAAAAATTGTATTCAAACAACCAGAATAGTGACAAAAAATAAAAATTGAAAACTTTGTGTGTGTGTGTATGTGTGTGCTAATGTTCCCCCGAGTGCTTAATATTACTGCATTACGCGAATAGGATGTGGTCGATAAGAAATGCATTATGGTATTTTTACGAGCAAGTTTGTATACTTGGCGACAAATCGACATGTCCTGTGCTTTTATGTAAAAAATTCTTTTTTTTTGGTTATTTTTTCATTCTATATAGTTATTCTTTTTTCGCATTTTCTCATACAATGCATAATGCTTCAAATCTGAAAATCAATTTAGATTACTGAATAAAAAAGCCGTAGAAATTTATAGTTATGTATTTACATATACTGTCTTCTTTACAAGAGACAAACTATTGATTGTTTCTTTCTATAAGAAAACTTGGATATAACTAGATGATTCTAAATATAAGGAATTAAACGAAAATAGCCGTTATAAAGAATTTAAGAAATATCGATAAGGAATTAAGAATGTTTTAATGACTTATGATCTAGGTCTGGGTAATGCGATAAAAATGGGGATATTAATAGAAATAATAATTTTTTAAAAACCTATAACGATTTTTGCCATTAAACGTAATCATTACGAGGATTATTAAAATGATCATAAAATGATAACATGGAATGATAATAACAATTATAATGATAATAAATAAAAATATTAATAATTATTACTGATAATGATAATGATAATAATAATAATAATAATAATAATAATAATTCGCGGACCCCCTATGGTGCCTAATGCATTTTCCCAAACATCGAAGAAAATAATAATAATAATAATAATAATAATAATAATAATCATAATAATAATAGTCCCTCACAACATCGTGCGTAAATGCATTTTCCCTCTCCAAAACTTGTTTTGTAAAAAAAAGGAATAATAATAATAATAATAATAATAATAATATTTAACTAATTTAATTAAATTGTATTTAAGTATTTTAATTTTAACTATCTAAAAATTTAAAACATGTGTGTGCAAAATTAGTTTTTAAAATAGAGATTATTGTTTATTTTAAAAGGTTAAACTTTCTATTAAAAGTTTCATTGATACAGTGGCGGGAAAAGGGGATAAAAATGAAACGTCTCAAGCTTCGATTTAAAATAATGTGTGTTTCTGTTCTATTTTTATAATTGAGAACACCTGCTTGTCACTTCTCAAGTATTTTTGATATCATATTTTCTGCAGTTATTCAGTTTTATTTGAATTTCCTAATGAATCATTCCTGTTATTATCGCTAAATAATACATCTATTTTTGTTTCCAAAAATTTCAGATATAAATATTATTGTTGATTTGTTAAAAAGAAAATACCTGCACGTGAATCATTTCACTCAAGACCAAGAATGTTTATTTTGTTATTAAACAATGGATATATAAAACCATAACTATCTAACAAACTTTATTTAATCCTTCAATGTAATCTTTCATTTAAACATTCATTTAATCACTACAGTAGCATTACATTCATTACAATCATTTAAATTAGTATTCCATTCAATCATTCATTTAATCATTACAGTAGCATTACATTCATGACAATTATTTAATTTAGTATTTAATTTAATCATTCATTATAATCATTACAATCTTTTAATTTAATCATTCATTATAATCATTACAATCTTTTAATTTAATCATTCATTATAATTATTACAATCTTTTAATTTAATCATTCATTATAATCATTACAATCTTTTAATTTAATCATTCATTATAAACATTACAATCCTTTAATTTAATCATTCATTTAATCATTGATTTAATAATTACAATGTCATTATGTAATTGGTATTGATGTACCAAATTTATCAAAAATTTTACGGAATCTCGAATCCAAAATGAGAAGAAACTGTTTTTATTACAATTTGTTATTGTCAGACTTATGTTTTTCAGTATTATTGCATTGGTTATTTTGTTTGTTATTATTTAATTGAAAAAACTTTCTCTGTGAGAAAGCAATATCAATGTTAAATTAAAAGTAATAAAAATAATAAAAGAATATAATGTAATGAAATAATAAAAAGTATGTCACATTCAATTTCATTTATCTATCAATTTCACAAATAAAAATACTTCCTCTTTGTGGAAGCAACAAATCTAATTTTAATTTGCAATAAATTTCGAATCAAAAATGTTTCCATTTTTCTATTATTTCCCGACAATTTTATTCTTTTTCTTCATTTCATTTTTGCGCAAAGATAGATCACTTCAATCGCATTGCAGACATTGTAAAATGTTCTCTATGTTCATTAAATTTACAAAAACAAATAGTGCATTTTTTTCGTGAAATGAATAAGTAATATATAAGTATAAATTTTTCATCAATTTTAATTAATTGATATCAATAGCTGCGATTGAAAGGGAATAGTTAGGAAAAATTTAAGAACTTATGTTCTTACATAAAAGGAATGTAAAAAAGAAATGTAAGCACCTATGTTCTTACATAAAAGGAATGTAAAAAATAAATGTAAGTACCCATGTTCTTACATAAAAGAAATGTATAAAAGAAATGTAAGTACCTATGTTTTGAAATGTACTGGAAGAAACATTAGGGAAGTTAATAATTGTTGAGATGTTGAAGCTATTATTGCTGGCCATAATTTCCCCATCCGAGTAGAATGGTCCTGTGGATACTCCAGTCAGTAATGCCGTCATTAAAATCTCACGCCTACATAAATATGATCCATGCTGGTAACACATATTTGTAATCAACCAACACGTCCCTCATTTCACTTTATGATTCCACTTTCATCTCTCTTTTCTGAACTCTTTACCTCCTTCCGGAATTTTATAAATTCATCAACATTAATGTGATAGAAGTGAGAAAAAGTTGATGAAAAAGAGACCAAGTTAACGATTTTTGTTAGTTAAATCAACAATTGTTAATTACAATCAATTCCTTAATTTTTATTGATAATCGGAAGGTACATCATCACACGAAAATCTCTTAATTTCAATGTTTCATTTAATTAATTATAAAGTTTGCATTTCCTCTCGAATTTTCGGCCTGTTAAGTAATGTAGATTCAAGACAGCACATTTATTTATCAACAAAAACTTTAGTCATTGTTGGAAAACTTTTCGTTGTTAAATCTACCAGCTTTAGTTTACCTTCAGGAAACGCTGATTTATCCTTTCCGTGGTAATTAATCCTAATGTAATTAACATGTTTTTAAATTAATTAATGTAACGTAGTTTGCGGCAAGTATTAGATATAACTTTTTTAACTAATTACTGTCGTATAATTTTGAGTGAAAGGTGTAATGTATTTTTAACTAACTATTACTGAATGTTTTGAAGTAATTGGCATTTAAACTAGTTAGTGTCATACTGCTTCAGGTAATTGGTATTTTTAACTGTTTACTGTCACAGAGTTTGAAATAATTAATATTTTTAACTAATAAATGTCACAGTGTTTGAAAAAATTAATAATTTTAATTAACAACTGTCACAGAGTTTGAAAAAATTAATATTTTTAACTAGTAACTGTCACAGAATTTTAAATAATTAATATTTTTAACTTATAACTGTCAGAGAATTTTAAATAATTAATATTTTTAATTAATAACTGTCACAAAGTTTTAAATAATTAATATTTATAATTAATAACTGTCACAAAGTTTTAAATAACTATTGTTGCGTATTTTTAAATACAAACACTGAAAAAGAAGTGAGCAATTTTCAAACAAGTGCAATAAACTTTAAAACAAGTCTAACAAATTTCAAAACAAGTGTAAAAAAGTTGTGAACTAGTCTAACAAATTTTACAGTGTGATAATGTTTAAACAAGTTCAACAAACTTTGAAACAAGAGTGATAAATGTTGAATCAATTGTCACAAATTTGGAAATATTTGCAATTTTGAAATAATTGTTATATAATTTTTTTTAAGCAACCAATGATTTTTTAATGTAATTACTTTTCAATGTAACAAGTGCATTAATTTTGAAGTAATTGATCCTTTTTAAAAAGTGATTGAAGCATCTCTTTTAAACCAACTGATGTATCCTTTTCAATGAAATTAATTACCTCTTTTATGCAGTAATTATTTTAACCTTGAGATTATTAACTCATTCTTTTTGAAACAATTCTTTTGATCTGATTGATTTAAGGCGTAAAGTGTTTTTCGTAATTAGTATCTTTCTTCTTTTCAAAGCAATTGATTTATTCTCTTTATAGCGATTTATTTAGTTCTTTGAAACAATTTATCCAGTTATGTGAAACAGTTTATTCAGTTTTATGAAATAATTTATTCAGTTTTATGAAACAATTTATTAAGTTTTATGAAAAAATGTATTGAGTTTTATGAAACAATTTATTGAGTTTTATGAAACAATTTATTCAGTTTTATGAAACAAATTATTCAGTTTTTTAAAACAATCTATTCTTTATTGATTTATTTATTTATTCCTTTTAGAGTAATTGATTTATTCTTTTAAGAGCAATTTTTCTATTCCTCATGGAGCAATTGATTCACCCCTTTCAGTGTATAATCAAATTGGAGCAGTTTATCTTTTCTTCATCAAACATTTGATTCATTTTTTCATGAGTATTAGATTTCTCTCAGATCGGTTGATTTTTCTTCATCAATTGACTTCTCATGGATCAACCTATTTATGTTATATCAATCGATTTATATTATATTAATCGATTAATATTTGATGAATCGATTTCTACTAGATCAATCAATTTCTATTTGATCAATCAATTTTCATTAGTTCAATCGATTTCTATTTGATCAATCAATTTCCATTAGATCAATCAATTTCTATTTGATCAATCGATTTTTATTACATCAATCCTTTTTCGATAGATCAATTAACATTTTATTGATCCATTGATTTTTCATGAATCAATCAATCTCTACTCAATTGACTTTCAATGGATCAATTGATTTCTTACAGAGCAATATTGATCACTTGTGGAGTTGATTTCTCATAGAAAATTATTGATTATAGATCAATATTGGTTTCTCAAAAAGCTATACCGATTCCCAATAGAGCGATATCGATTCCTATTAGAGCGATGTCAATATTCAGTAGAGCAAAATCGATTCAGTAGAGCAAAATCGATTCAGTAGAGCAAAATCGATTCAGTAGAGCAACATCAATTCCTCAGAGCAATATCAATTCTTCAAAGCAATATCGATCCCACAGAGAGCAATAATTGAATCCTTTCAGAAAAAATTGTCAAATCCTCGAATGATTGTTTTTTCAACGGGACATGCGGCGCTTCACGGGAATTTGGGCAAATCAATGGCTGTTAACTGTGTAAGAAAAAAAGCACAATTGGAGATTGAAAAGTGAGAAAGAGCGCGTTAAAGTTACGTTGCCAAAAGCACGAGCCGTGACATTGTGTTGTCAGTTGCACGGCTGGCAAGAGACCGAGTTGAACTGCGGGTAGAAGTGGTACGAGCTTTCCCACTTTCCTAGCTTCCTCTGATACCTCCAACCCCTACTCCATCCCCCAATATTCACTCCATGCGCCCATCAACCCCCGGACACTGCAAGCTTACCTTCTTCTTCGGCACTGATCCAGCACCTTCTTTGCGACCGGAAAATGCGTACAACGGCCCCGCTTGCTCACCCCCCCTCCCCCCTCTCCCCGAACCCACCGAACCACCTTTTCAACAATCAGACGCATCCATTATCTCTCTTCAATCCCCCTACTAGAAAGCAACGCACGCAACCAACATTAATAAAACGTTGAGGTTCTTTTAATTGAAGCAACCACCCCTAGCGTGACCAGTTGCGTTACTTTAATCGCTGTTTACTTGCAAGCGTGAAAAAATTTATTTTCGACGATTAGGCGACCTTTACTGTTTTTCAATTTGTTTTCTTGAATTTTATCTTGTAGTACATTTTAGTCTTTTCTTTTCCTTTTTTCTTTGCTTTTTGGGATTAAAAAATGTTGGGTTTATTAAAAAGTGGATTTTTCAATTTCTTGGATATTTACAGTCAGATGTAATTTTTTTTTATTAATTTATTTTTATTAATTTTTTTTATTAATTTTTTTTTATTAATTTTTTTTTATTAATTTTTTTTTTTATTAATGGCTAACCAAATGGATGCCGAGGAGACAGAAAAAATATCTGGATAAAAGGAAGAAAGGGAGATTCTTTGGAATTTACTTTTCGAGATTAAAAAATGAATGATTGAAAAGTGCATTTCTTCAATTTCTTAATTATCTGAACTCTAAATTGCACACCATGGTGCAATTTTGTTTGTAACTGACTAACAACGCACGCAACCAAAAATGGGTGCCGAAATGATAGAAAAAAAATTTTTAAAATAAAAAATGATAGATAAAAAGAAAAAAAATTCTTTGGAATCTACTTTTTGGGATTATAAAAGATGAACCCTATTGGGTTGACTAAAAAATTTAGATTTCAAGTTGTTTAAACACTGGCATGTCATTTTATTATTACTGGCTAACCAAATGGATGTTAAAGTGACAGAAAAAATCACCAGATAAAAAGAAGAAATAGAAATTCTTCGGAATTTACTTTTTGGGATTTTAAAAGATGAACCCTAGCAGGTGGACTAAAAACCTAGATTTCAATTTATTGGCTGTTTAAACTCTGATAGGTCATTTCATTATTTACTGTAAAAAGAAGTCTTACTTTCAAACCACTTTAGATTGAACCCGTTTACATCAGATCCAATTTCAACTAATTTTTAGAATCAAGAGTTGGATTTTAAGACCTAAAATTGACTTAATCTTGTTTTAAGACATAAAATTTGCTGACTTTCAGTCATTTTGGCTTTAAGATGTAAACGGTTTAAGACTCAAATGGATGTTAAAATGACAAAAAAAATCACTAGATAAAAAGAAGAAACGGAAAATCTTTGGAATTTACTTTTTGAGATTAGAAAGATGAACTCTATTGGGTTGATTAAAAAAGTGAGATTTCAATTCTTTGACTATAAAAAATTTGAACAGTTTTCTTAATTATTGCGAAACCAAATATGTGCCAAAGTGATAGAAAAGATCATTTTATAAAAATAAGAAAGAGAAATTCTTTGGAATTTATTTTTAAAATTTTTTTGGGTTTCATAGGAACCCAATTGGGTTGAATGAAAATTTCAAATTCTTGCAGGTATGTAAAGTCTAGTAGGTATCACTTTTTTATTACTAGATAGTAGAAATTAATAATAATAATTTAATGCCCAAACCATAGTGATAGAAATAGTGATAGTGATAGAAATAATGATAGTGATAGAAATAGTGATAGAAATAGTGATAGTGATAGAAATAATGATAGTGATAGAAATAGTGATAGTGATAGAAATAGTGATA
>WNHD01002260.1:14181-29722 GCA_011057455.1 Ganaspis sp. Gsp50
AATAGTGATAGTGATAGAAATAATGATAGTGATAGAAATAGTGATAGTGATAGAAATAGTGATAGTGATAGAAATAGTGATAGAAATAGTGATAGTGATAGAAATAATGATAGTGACAGAAATAGTGATAGTGATAGAAATAGTGATAGTGATAGTGATAGAAAAAGTTACTAGAAAAAGAAGAAACCTCGATTCTTGAAAATTTCCTTTTTTTGTCTAAGCCAAGAACCGAATTCAGGTAGACTAAAAAATTTCAATTTCTTGTCTATTTATCAAAGTCTAGTGCCATTTTGGTATTACTGATTATCCAAATATGTGCCAAAGTGATAGAAGAAATCACTAGACAAAAGGAAGAAACAAATTCTTTGAAATTTACGTTTTCAGATTAAAAGATGAACCCCATTGGGTTGATTGAAAAATCCATATTTCAATTTATTGGCTACCTAATGTCTGGTGACATTTTTTTTAAATAACCATGTACCTAAATGAATTCCAAATTGACAGAAAAAATCACTAGATAAAGAGACGAAACTATCTGTGCGTTTTACAAAAAATGAAAACAGTTTTCTATAGAAATTGCCTGTTTGACACTTGCTTGTGATTAAGTAGTAGTGTCAGATTTGAAATTTCGTGCAGAAACATGAAAGATTTTCGTAAAGGAGTGTTGAGATTGATTAATGACGACAACAATCCATAATATGTACCAGCTTCATTATGTCTTTATGAATTTAGATCCCCAATCTTGTCAGCAGTAGCTCTCAATATTGTCCTCGATTGCCCACAGAGATCCTCCCTATAAATTTAGTATTAGATTGCTTTGCTTTCCTTAGCCTCCTAATGTCCTTGATTAATAGTTAATTACCTCCAAAACATTACTTCTGTTCGTTTAATAATACATTAATCTCTCAAGAACATGATCAGACTTTTATAATTGGATTTTCTTAAAAGCAAGTGGACAAAGAAGTGGACTTAAAATCATTAAGTTTTAGGCCAATTGTTCCACATAATAATTATTTTATTAATAAAACAATTATTTTATTGCTAAAACAATTATTTTATTATACTAAAACAATTATTTTATTACTAAAACAATTATTTCATTAATGAAAATTGTTTATTTTTTATATTATACGAGGTATTCAAATCGTTAATAAAAATAATCCTTCTTATTAATTCATATACTTTTTGTATTTTGCTATTATATTTCAGAAAAAATTTAGCATCGTTTCTTTCAAAAAATGTTTTTGAAAAATAATTTGAGACCTCTTTCTTGTTTTCAATGCACTGTAAAAAAGGAGTCTTACTTTCAGACAATTTTAGATTGAACCCTTTTAGATCAGATCCAATTTCAGCATCAAGAGTTAGATTTTGAGATCTAAAACTGACTTAATCTTGTTTTAAGACATAAAATTTCCTGACTTTCAGTTTTTTGGTTTTAAGATGTAAACAGTTCAAGATTTTATTTTTACTGTGTGACAAGGCATTAGAATGACCAATTTCATGATTTTTACGCTGGTGATTTTGAAAATAAGAAATTAAATTTAAACCTTTCATCGAGAAAATTAATTTGAGCATTGAAATACAGTTGAAAATTACAGTTGAAAATTACAGTTGAAAATTAATCGTGATGAGATTCGACAAAAATTAAGCAATTTTAACGCCTATTGAAAGAAAACAATAAACAATTGTAACAATCAAACATTAATAAGACAAAAGTAGAGAACCGTGTAACATTGTTTACGTAATATAAGCAATTTATCCCAATTTAAATTATCTCTGAACGAATTTCAATTTATTGTAAACTTGGTGTGTTCTGCTTGCCCTTTATTTATTAAACTTGATTAAAACTCATTGTTGCATACAATAAATGCTATTTTACACAAAGCAACACTACCTTTTGTTCTTTAATTAGTTCCTGCACAAAGATAATGAATTTTTATACTTTTTCTCTCTTTAAAATTTTCTCCAGAAAGTTAAAAACTTTTGTCATTCCCAGACATTTTTAAGTTGCCGAGAGCTTCATCAGTAAAAATTGTCTCATTTAATAATCTAGAAGTTATTAATCCACTTGAATCTAGGAATTTAATAATCCCCTTAAGATTTTAGTAAAGTTAGATTGATAATCTATCAGCGCTCTTTTAAGTCGGAAAAAATTGTCCATTAATCTGGAATTAGTTTTTCAATTCAATTTGAAAAAGAAGCGCCACTGAGTCTCTTTTTTAATTATCGTATAATTATTTTTTAATTATCTCCAATTAATTACGTATTTCTTGTAAACCAAGGGAACTTCATGACACTAATTTGCCTTAAGAAACGAACGTTCCGTTTTATTTGCCAAAGCAAATTGCAATTTCGTTTCGTAAACATGTTTATATAAGTTTTTGTTTGTTTTAGCAAAATCATTGAATTAAAGAAAATAGGTTCACAAATTTAATTAAAGTAAGTCTGCCTTGCAGGGAAATTTTTAAAAAACGTGTTGTAAGATAAGAATTTTTTTAAAGTAATTTTAAACTTTTTTCAATAGAACAAAATTATAGGATTTAAATAATTTACAAAATTAATTACAAAACAGATTTTTTATTCTTTCAGATCTTTCAGATCTTTTTTATCTTCTTTAGATTCTTCTTCTTCAGATAAATTTATTTATCTTCTTCTTTTTCTTTAGTCTGGGTGTCAGAATGTAGTTACGAAAAGCCCTACCAAATTTCTTTTAAAACTTTTTTTTAAAGAAGTCGGATAAAAATGCTGTGCTGAAATTTGTGTTTTGAATTTGAAATTTGAAATTTGAAATTTGAAAGTTTATTGTAGTATCAATCTGTTCAAACTTTAATTTATTTATCAACTATAATGTACATGAAGACTTCAATTCATTCGAATGTGAATAGATACAACTTCAGCTTAACCAAAATTTAATCAATCCAAATGTATCCTTTATTTTTGTTTCCACTCGGAGAAAATATAAAAAAGCTTTCAAGGATTTAGAAAATTCCTCTAAAAAGCATTTCGTTTTAAAATTTTGAGATAAAATCGCATTTCCTTCTTTTTTTTGCAATAAACTAGTGTAATAAAAAGCTTTCTTGTAATAAAAGGCGATGGGTGTATCGAGTTGCAGTAAATCAGCAATAGTGATGTGACACTCAATACTGTCATTCCAGTGTCGGATTATGGTTGCTGTCCATTTAGAGTACCTAACATTTCGAATCTAAGTACTTTCTGTCAATATGTGTTTACTGAAAATAGACACGTTACTTTTGATCAAAAATTTATCTCCAATCAGGATATTCCTATAATTCTATTCATTACCTCGATGTAATATACTAATATAGTGCAATAAGAGATATTTATTCCCTCTTGACTTAGACCAATAGAGCAGACTTATCGTAGTTAATTTTACGTTGGATTGTAGGGACTTGGAATGCTTCCATTAGGGGTGGAGTATTAAGAGTATTAACCGAGAACTTTATTTGTGTTGGTAATTTTTTTACAACCAGATCTCCATTTGTCTAGGCGTTGCTGTAACAATATTTCAAGGCCAAAAGGCAGAAGAGGGACATTTTTCCTTTATATAGGGCGAAAAGGGTCTTTCGTTAAGATACCCTTGTACTAAACTTTAGTATCGAAAACCTTTCTTATCCTCTTCTGACTTTTTTGACAAATTATTCCCTCGAGATTTATGGTTCATTTTAATTTTTGCTCTTGCATGTGCCCTAAAAACAAAACAACAATTTTTGACAAAAATAATAGAAATAAGAGAATGCTGCGTATGTATAAATAAAGAAATCTAAATTTTTATTTTATTCAATTTTTATTATCTATATAGAAGTTTCGTTCTTTAGAACTTCTCTTTATGTTCATGATTTAGATATTACACTTTTTTTATAAAATACTTTTTTTTAAAAACAGCAATAAAATTCATAAAAGATATTATAAACTTCTAACTCCAAAAATAAATTGCTGGTCAAAAAATGAGGTTTCAGTGTAAAACTTTTTCATTCTTTAGAACTTCTCTTTATATTCATAATTCAGACATACTTTTTTTATCAAATGATATTTTTTCTAAAACTAAAATATGAAATTCATAAAAGATATTATAAACTTCGGACTGCAAAGGTAAATTGCTGGTCTAAAAATGAGATCTTACTGTAAAACTTTTTTATTCTTTAAAACTTCTCTTTATGTTCATAATTTATATATTACACTTTTATTTGTCTTTTCTTCCATTTTTTTATTGACATTTTTATAAAAAATACCAGTGAAATATAAAATTTGAAGATATTTACAAAAATAAATTGCTGTCTGAAAATGAGGTTTTACTGTAAAACTTGTCCTTTTTTCCAATTTTGAATTGGATGAAGTTTAAAAGGATTGAAAGTACCAATTTACAAACAGCAGTAAAAATTGTAAAAGTCTTTCCGGGATTTTGTTCTTATTTATAATGGCCTATAAATCTGAAAGAACAAAATAAGTATCATTTTTCGTTTTATATATATATGTAATATTCAGCTAAAAATACAAACTTTTTATACCTGAAAGTAATAAAATTCCACTTGGATCATTTTCCTCACTTTCGTTTTTACTTACTGTATCATTTTTCTACATCATCGTAAAAATCCGTGACAGCAAGAATCGGGTGATAAAAGTGTAGCAAAATACGCTCTTAAATGAAAGTGGCTGTTAAAGTTTCCGACAAAGCTCACTATTGAAATCTTAACATTAACTTAAATTTCTGTTCTTTTGAAAATTTATTTCCTCATAAATTATGAAATTATTCGCCGCAATTATACTACTCGTAACTTCATTTTTCATTTAACAAACTTTATTTTACCTTCAATCTTTGTAAAATCACTCTATATATATATATTTATTAATTTATATTGCAAATTCAAGTTTTAAAACGGAATAATTTCTTCTCAACTCACATTAAATAATCTCGTTCTCTTTCAAAATATCTGCAGCTGCTCGTTCTCTTTCGAAACTTTATCATAAAGTTTTAATACTGCTTGTTATCTTTTGCCGAATTTTGAAGACTTGAAACGAAATTTTTATTTATTGTTTCAAGTTGTGGCTATAATTCATATAATTCATTTGTCCAACTGTCTAAAGTCGATTCGAAAATTGAAAAAAAAGTGAAATGATTTTAATAGTAATAACAATAATAAAAATAATAATAATAATGATAATAATAATAATAATAATAATAATAATAATAATAATAATAACTGTTAAAAAATAAATGAATCATTTTTAGAAAAACAAAAAATTGACACGAAATTGCGAGCTTTTCTACAGTAATGAAAAAGGACATAGAAAAGACATAGGCGCATGTGTATTTTGAAATAGGGTCACATGTGTTACTCAAATTTTCATTAACCATTCAAATTACATATACCTATATAGACATATAAACATCATATGACAATCTTTACACTTCTGGCATATTATAAATGTTGTAAAAGTAAATTCATTGATAAACCAAATACGATATTGTTCCAACAATTAATTAATAACACACATCCGGAAAATGAAGTTGTTTTATGGTTCTATTTGATGCTATCGCTTCCTCGTAGAGGAAGCTCTATTTTACTCTCAAATTTTCGATTTCGACTTACAAACATTTCTAGACGTTTCTCGGAACTTACAATTGTTAAAAATTCATATTGATTCAGAAAAGTGTCAGAAATGATATTATATTCAAATCGCGTATCTTTCTTTTAGGAAATCAAAAACAAAAATCCAATTCAAAAAGAAATGTCAGGAACTCATACAAATTTTCAAAAAAGCAAAGGATGATTTTTTGTAAAATACACAATCATGCATAATTTATTACAATAAATTGACCCAGAAAATGGTAGTGCTTAGGATGTACTTTAAATCTCGTGTTTTTGTATTACGAATTGACTGCAAAAAAGAAAGAAGAAAAAAATTTCAGGAACGCTTTGAAATTAACAAAAACTTGAAACATGATTTTTGTTAGAAAATTATTAAATTTACATCCGAAAAATTTTTTGAAATTCTAACTGATCCAGGCAAGTGTCAAAAACGTTATAATACTCAAATTGGGGTGCTTTTTCTGGGGAATCGAATAAGAAAAGAATAATTCAAAAAAAGTTTCCGGAACACAGTGAAATTTGCAAAAACATGAAACATGATTTTCTTTAAAAAAAGATCAAAATGTTGATACACTCTTTTTTAAATTTCTAATTGATCCAAACAAATGTCAAAAACGTTATAATACTCAAATTGGGGTGCCTTTTTCTGGGGAATCGAATGAAAAAAAAATAAATCAAAAAAAAATTCAGGAACACTTTGAATTTTCAAAAACATGAAACATGATTTTTGTTAGAAAATCAACAAATTTACATCTGCACAATATTTTTAATTTTTAACTGATCCAGGCAAGTGTCAAAAACGTTATAATACTCAAATTGGGGTGCATTTTCTGGGGAATCCAATGAAAAAAGAATAATTCGAAAAAAGTTCCAGGAACACTTTGAAATTTGCAAAAAAAGGAAACATGTTTTTCTTAAAATATGCAAATGGACACCTTCACAATTTTTTAAAATTCCAATTGATCCAGTAAAGTGTCAAAAACGTCATAATACTCAAATTGGGGTGCTTTTTTTTGGGGAATCGAATGAAAAAAGAATAAATCAAAAAAAATTCAGGAACACTTTGAATTTTACAAAAACATGAAACATGATTTTTGTTAGAAAATCGACAAATTTACATCTGCACAATATTTTTAATTTCCAACTGATCCAGGCAAGTATCAAAAACGTTATAATACTCAAATTGGGGTGCTTTTTTCTGGGGAATCGAATGAAAAAAGAATAATCCAAAAAAAATTTCTGGAACACTTTGAAATTTACAAAAACGTGAAACATGATTTTTGTTCGAAAATTATCAAATTTACATCCGTAACATTTTTTTAAATTCTAACTGATCCAGGCAAGTGTCAAAAACGTTATAATACTCAAATTGGGGTGCATTTTCTGGGAAATCGAATGAAAAAAGAATAATCCAAAAAAAGTTTCAGGAACATCGTCAAATTTGCAAAAACATGAAACATGATTTTCTTAAAATATACAAATGGACACATTCACAATTTTTTAAATTCTAACTGATCCAGGTAAGGGGTCATCCATAAATTACGTAAGACATTTTCCGGACATTTTGAACCCCCTCCCTCCCCTATGTAAGATTTTTTACATGGCCAAATTTGTAAATTAACACATGGCGTAAGAATTCATTAGACTCCCCCCCCCCTCCCCCTAAAGTCTCACATAATTTATGGACGACCCCTAAGTGTCAAAAACGTTACAATACTCAAATTGGGGTGCTTTTTTCTGGAGAATCGAATAAAAAAAGAATAATTAAAAAAAATTCAGAAACACTTTGAAATTTACTAGACCGTGAATTCCGTTTAGAATTCTTATTTTCCTTTTTACTTTCTATTATCAAATTTTTTCTCGTAAATATTTAACATTAAAAAAGTTTGACTTTGTAACAAAAAGTTTTGTATAAATTTTTGACCAGTAAAATAATGAAGTAGAACACAATTTTTATAGTTTTGTCTAGAAAAACAATTTCTTATATTTTGTTTTTAAACGATAGTTTTTAAGTCAGGTGCAACAGTAGTTTTTGACTTCAAGTGTACAATCATCTTAAAATTCAATGAACAATATTTTTAAATGTATTAGAGAAAAATGGAATAATTAATGATATTCTTCAAAAGTTGAAAGTTGAAAACTTCAAACATTCGAATTTAGTATTCAAATTTTCGATAAAGTGACTCAATTCTTTAATGGATTTTCTTGTTGGCACAGTTTTCTTAATTTTCCAGTTTTCTATTAAATGCGCTACAATTATCGGGAAATGAGATTAGTTTTCTGTCGAGCTTTAATAGGTAAAACTTTTGTAGAGGATAAATCTTCACTTTTATTACGGATGAGGTATTACTTTAACGATGCAATTAGGGAATTCATTAGCACTGGTTTTTCACGAAAAAGAAAGTATACAAAAATTGTATAATTTTCTGATAAAACTTGTTTTCACTACAACAGAAAGTATGTATAAAAATAAAAATGTATAGACACATTTAAAAAAAACTCACTTTTATTTGTACTTTTAAATGTCTTGTGTTTCACACTGATTATGTGAATTTATTAATGAATACATGGTTCACGTAACAAAAACCAATTTTTACGTTTAAAAGAGTGATAAAAATATATTTTGAAGGGAATCGAAAACTTTGAATGTCTAAAAATTGCTTGAAGGTAATATTATTTTTTATCGATGAAAGGTAATATGAAGGATTAATGGATGTGTAATATGAAGTTCTTAAAGCATTTGATTTTTTTAATTGTTGGTCAAGTTTTGGCTTCTTATCTATATTGATCTATATTATCTACAATTTGTATTATCTATAATCTACATTATCTACAATCTACGTTATCTGCAATCTTATATTGATTCCGAAAATGGTAAAAATGTTCTCTTCATTTTCCTCACGTTATAATAAAGCGAGCTTTTTGGTTGAGATATTGAAGCTTTTACTTTATGTCGATAACATTGCAAGCTGCAGAGCTTAAAAGCTCAATAGTTCCCGACGAAGCCGAGTTTACTAAAATATCGATTTTCTTTCAATCAGATTTATCACTTTAAAAAAGAATTTTTCAAAGCCTTGAAATACGATACAAAACACGAAGGCTATTTTTAATTTCAACTTTTTAAACTTGGAAATCTCAGTCTTGTGTCTACATGCATATATTAATGATTCAGGGAAATATCACAATCCAGAAAAACATTGTTTTAGTTATTTTTGCTTTTCCCTACAAATTTTACTCGGTCCGGATTAAAGCAATTTTAAACTGTTTTCAAGTATTTAGAATTTAGAATCTAATTTATTTATTGAATTAATTAATTAATGAAAGAATTAATCTTATTATTGCAATCGATTTAAATCTAAATATCGACTCAATTATATTCTTATATAAATATTATATTATAATAATTCTATTAGTATATTATATTCTTATTCATTAATGAAGTAGCTAATCTAACAATCAATTAAGTATATTTCTCCTACTTTAATAGTAGCAAAACTAGTTTCTAATTTTAGTCATTCTTTATGCTTTTTCTGTGAAAAAAGCTAAAATAGGGCTTATAAATATTACATTAGAGTGCAATTATACCTGTGGACATTAGTGTCTTGAAGAACTGTCTTTACTTTTGATTTTAATATGAAACATATAAGTACAACCACCTTATAGGATCGATCGTCATTTCAATGAAAGTCAGTAACCCGAGAAAGGATTTATGAGCTTAATTTCGCGAAAGTGTGAAATTTATGTGTGGGACAATCATACAAATAAATGTTTCTCAGACACTTTGATCAAACTATTTCACATATTCTCAATTCGTTTTACTTTATTTGAAAACTTGGCGTTTTTCAATATCTCACAAGTGCTCCCTGCATCTTTACTGACACATAAATAAAATTTATTATCCTTTCCGAACAGGTTCGAAAATTTTTTATGAGCTCGCAAACCCTTTTGCTAAAAAATCAAGAAATTTTAAAAACGAAATTTAGAAATTAAAAAACAGTTTAAACGAAATTGTAAATTATTGTTGGGGTTTGTTTTGCAATAATTTTATGGTGTTTATAATTTTATTATAATTTGTATATTTAAATTTATACATAACATATAGATACTTACAACTTGCTTTTTAAACATTATTTCTTCTTTTTGACATTATTTATCCTTTTTGTCCTCTTTTTACTTTTACTTTTTACTTTTATTTAATTTTCTTTTCTCTTTTTTCACGTATTTAATTTTAAGAGAAAAATTTTTGTAATGATGGTTGCGCTAACAAAATCAAAAGTCAGAGGAGATTTGTGCTGTTTTTCGAATGTACGAAAAAGAAGGAACGTCAGGAAATTAGTTTGGCTTAGCTTTTAAAATGCCTGTGTTTTACAACATGTAACACCTTGGTTCGGGTCTAATATCAAGGGTAATTTTAATTTGAAAGGTCATATGAGTTACCTTCGTCTCAACGCACGCGATAAATATTAAAGTCTTATTGATCCGTTTAGAATCGATTTACTCCTATTGTCATATCTTATATTTCCTTTAAACAATCGACAGCTTATTTTTCTAAGCGATAATCCCTTAAATCGCCAAAAACAAAAGCAGGTCAATTTTCTATTTTACAATTTCTAGCCTTTACTTCGAAAAAATAGAATGAAATAAAAATATATAAAAAAATAAATACAAAAATAAATACAAAAATAAATACAAAAATAAATACAAAAATAAGTACAAAAAAATGTGTTGACAAGAAATTAAGTCTGCAAGAACTGAAAATAATAAATTTATTCTTGAAAAATTTAGTAAAAAAAATATATAAATAAAGACAAATATTTTATATAAATGTACAAATTAAAAAAAGAAATTATTGAAATTTAAATAAAATGTTTTACTATTCACTTTATTACTCTTGCTTTAATCCTAAGGCATAAAATGTATTACTATTGTCAATGTAAATTTATATACATATAAATTGGTTACTAAATTATTTAGAACGAAAAAAATTAAGCTAAGGTAAAAAATTGTGAGTTTATTTTGTCAGCATTTTAATGTGAGACAAAAATAGCTTTGCTCTAAGCTTCGTTAATGTCTGCATAGACAAAAATTTCTGATTGCTTGTAGTTCAAGGCCATTTTTGTCGCAGTTGTCAATTCAACTCCTTGTAAACTCAAGCCAACTTGAAGAAACCTTTAAGATTTTTATTCTCTCAAATGTTCTTCTTTAAAACTTACAGTACTGATGCAAATTGCTCGACAAACGATTTTTCAAATTTTCTTTTATAGATATATATCAAAGTTGCTTGCACGTAGCATACCTTAGTAAATTTTATTCCATTATTTATTACAATGTGCAGTATTTTTAAAAGGTCACTTTTTTAGAAATTTACCAAAAATCCTACTATTGTACTTTGTCATAATAAAATTGTTCTGATTTTGATATTTTGTTTTGATTTTGATTTTCTGACTCTTGATCTTATTTATGAATAAATTAAATTCCTTTAAATTAATTTTTAGTTATATTTGGATCTCTTTTTACTTAAAATAAAATATTATTTATTAATAATGAAATTAATACAAACAAAGTATTAGTAACCAGACACTGAGAAAACGACTCGGTTAATATAGCACCTGCAAACTTAGTTGCTGAATTTAACCGAGTAAAACAGTTACTTACAAACAACTGATGATTATATGTAAACGTATTATTTGGTTAAATTTAACAGAAGTTTAAACTTCTGTTAAATTTAACCGAATGTAATAATTAGCAGTGTTTCGTTTACTTTCAACCCATCTATTTTCTCAGTGAAGGAAAAGAAAGAAAGAAAAGAAAAAAGAAAAGAAGAAAGAAAAGAAGGAAGAAAAGAAGAAAGAAAAGAAGAAAGAAAAGAAGGAAGAAAAGAAGGAAGAAAAGAAGAAAGAAAAGAAGGAAGAAAAGAAGGAAGAAAAGAAGGAAGAAAAGAAGGAAGAAAAGAAGGAAGAAAAGAAGGAAGAAAAGAAGAAAGAAAAGAAGAAAGGAAAGAAGAAAGGAAAGAAAAGAAGAAAGAAAAGAAGAAAGAAAAGAAGAAAGAAGAGAAAGAAAGAAGAGAAGAAAGAAAAGAAGGAAGAAAAGAAGGAAGAAAAGAAAGAAAAGAATAACAAAAGACCACACTTTATTGTTTAAATATTGAAAAAATGAATATCAATTGAAATGAATGCTTCATTTTGCCTAATTGCATATCTACTGTTTAAATAATGACACTCAAGGAAAATTAACATTAATTGAAATTCACGCTTTATTTTGCGAATGCAATAAAAAGGTCACACGAGAAAAAGTACCGCTATGCAAGCTCTTATTAAGCGCGAAAAGTTTTAATTGCTCGGATATTGATAAATACTCTGAGTAATAAAGCATAATAGTGCTTCGTTAAATCAAAAACATTGGTTTAAATGTAGCTTATAAGTTTTCTTGACACGAATCTCTCCTCGCACTAATTAAAGGCAAAGAACCCGCCAACAATAATTAAAAATAATTAACAATAATTAACAATAATTAATTAAATCTAACGGATATTCCTTTATAACTGATAAATGTGCCCGATAAAATGTGAAACTTGAAAAAGAGTAATAAAAAGTGTTTTTAATTATGCGTTGTTAATTATTTGAATTATTAGACTGACTGTGATTAATTTAAATATTACACTGAGAGAAAATTTTGTTTGATTTGAATATAAAAATTTGTTAAACACAAACATGAATTAAACAAAGGATTTGTTTGATTTAAATAAAATTTTGTTTAATTCAAATAAATTTTGTTGGATCAAAACAAATTTATATTCAATTTAAAAAAATATATATTCAAATTAAATATATTTTCACTTTATTATACAGTCGAACATAGAATAAGTTTGGTCTTTTTCTTCGTTTTAAATATAAATTTGTTTAACTCAAACAAAATTTGTTTAATTCAAACAAAATTTGTTTAATTCAAACAAAATTTTATTTGACTCAAATAAAATTTATTTGATTCAAACAAATTCTTTAATTGACCAAGTTAATTTTGAATCAATTAAACATTTTTCTCAGGGTACATCTACATTATATACATTATTATATAATGTTATATATGTGATGTATATTACACAGTTTATAATACACAGTAAAACACAGTGTGTAATACACAGTAATACAAAGTGATGTAAATATTACATAAAAATATAAAAAGAAAACTGAAAACACATTTCTAGGTTTCTAAATTGCACAATTTAGAAACTTTTCGTCGACATTTGAAAAATTTGAAAATTTGAAGTTGACACTTGATTTTTAAAGTGATACAACAAACTATCGTTTGCGTTATGTTATTGGAAATAATTGTCCCAATTTCTCTGAAAATCGATAGGAATTCCACGAAATTTGTCATTGTTCTGATGCAGGTACCTGCGTATAATCGTCATGTTGTGGGTCCACGTGCCCTCATTCCAGATAATCATAATGATTTCCAGCCTACAAATTCCCCAAGTACATAACCCCTTTATTTTCTCCAATTATATTTCTTCTTTTCGAGAATTTAAATTAAACTGACAAGTGATATAATTTCTGCATTATTTTTTAAGCTTTGCTTTTTAGACTGAAAAGAGAAAAAAATAATTCCATAAGGATCAGACGAGATTCCATTTATAAAAGAGAATTCCATTTATATTCTCTCGTAATTAAATATTTTCCTTCAAACTAGTCTGTTCTTTGACTCTTTTTTTCCATTTGGCCTTTTCTTTCTTGTGAAAATATCGACTCTATATCATGTCGGGAAATGAATGTTATTTTCCTACCTTGACTTTTTTTGTTCCTGTTTTTTCTTTACTAACGAGGTCAGAAGAGATTATTCCAAGTGTATAACCAGGTGCCAAATTCTCCCAACTTTTCATCCAATTTTCCGTCGATTTTTATTTTCCTCTATCACAATTTTCTCTTGCGCAATTTTCTCTTGCACTCATGTTGACTACCTCAAACTATTTTTCGCGAAAAATGATAAAGGAACGTTCTTTGAAGGATTTCTAGATCGATGGAAAAAGGAAAAAGAACATTTAAACTCTTCCTTTTTTTATTTCTTGTGAAATCCAGAAACTTCTGCAATTTTGTTTTCAATTTTTGTTTGACTTTATTCTGTTGTCAGAACTTTATTCTTGGGAAGATGGAATTTTGTAAGAAAAGCGAATTTAGAAACATTGAACTGACTAAGCACGTCTTTGTGGAAAATGCGAGTCTGTTGCTAATCGCAACTTTGTTTCAATTGCGAATAATAAAAGATCTTTCTTCGTAATACAGTAGTTTAAAGGCCCTTTTTAAATCATTGTTAATATTAGTTATTTAATTATATTAATGGGTTTACTTGATTATTAGTTATTTAATCGTATTAATAAGTTTACTTGATTATTAGTTATTTAATCATATTAATAAGTTTACTTCATTATTAGTTATTTAATCGTATTAATAAGTTTACTTGATTTATCAGAAAGATAATTAAAGAGATAAGGAATAAGATAATATAATAAGATAGAATAATATGATAGAATAAGAAAAATTAAGATAAGGAATAGTAAATTAGAATGATATTTAAAGTCGCAGATCTTATTTCTAAACATTAACCAATAGTCTACTAATACTCTGTCAATAGGTTGCCACACTGAGAGAAACTTTTGTTTGATTTGAATATAGAAATTTGTTTAATTCAAACATAAATGAATCATCAAAGAATTTGTTTGATTTAAATAAAATTTTGTTCGATTCAAATAAATTTTGTTCGATTCAAATAAATTTTGTTCGATCAAAACAAATTTATATTCAATTCAAACAAATATATATTCAAATTAAATATATTTTCACTTTATTATACAGTCGAACATAGAATAAGTTTGGTCTTTGTCTTTGTTTTGAATATAAATTTGTTTAATTCAAACAAAATTTTATTTAACTCAAATAACATTTATTTGATTCAAACAAATTCTTTAATTGACCACGTTCGTTTTGAATCAACTAAACATTTTTCTTAGTGCAATAGTCTTCCAAAAGTTTGCCAATAGTCTGCCAATAGTCTAGCAATAGTCAATCATTGTTAAAATAGTTATAGCAATAGTCTAAACATTAACATAAAAATAAATAAAAGAGAATAGTGGAAATCTCTGGACTTTAAAAAACAAGAAAACTACTTCGAGAAAATTGCTTAAGACACAAAAAGCACTTAGCTTAACCAAATATTCTGCATTTACAAATTGAATCTTGGTTCACAAAGGACAGAATGGACTATAAAAAACGTACATAAAAAAAGGGAGGAGTTTTAAAGAACAATCTACTCTTACAAATGACACTTCGATTGATGTAATGGAATCAAAATAATTAACATTTACACCACACCCACTTTTTGTATTTATATATTTTTTCCATATTGAATCAGAATTTTATATATATATTAATTATATATATTATTATTAATTATACATATTATTATTAATTATATATATTATCGATAGTTTTGACTAAATAAAATTACACATTGTATAATATTACAAATCATTTTTTGAAAAATTGTAATTATATTGCGAGTATTCATTTATTTCCAAAGCAACAACAATAACAAACGTACGTTTTTTGTGAAGTTTAAATCAGTTTATACTAACTTTTCAATCAAAATTTTTTAAAATCAATCGCTGAACTGAAAATTGTAAAATTTGTAAAAATAAAAATGAATGAATTTGGTTTGAAGTCACACAGTTTTTGTTAGGATAGAGCCTTTGGTTTTTATATATTTTTTTTTAATATCATTATCAATATTTTATTACTTTAGGAATACATTTTTTGTCATTTAATGTAAAAAGGGTAAAGATATCTATGAAACTGATAAGGGAAAGGTTTCTTAAAATTAGAATTTGAGTAAACGACAAACATGCAAGAACGATAAAGAAAGGAAAACAGCATAAACGT
>WNHD01002261.1:0-15536 GCA_011057455.1 Ganaspis sp. Gsp50
TAGCGAAACATTTAAGGCCAAAATACGCTGCCAGGAGCTCGAGATAGTTGATATGCTGGCTTCTCTCTGATTCTGACCAGAATCCGAAAGTCAATTCGGACTCACAGTAGGCTCCCCAACCTGATCTTGATGCGTCAGAGAAGATTTCCAAATCATAGTTTCCAGATCTAATCGGATTTACAACATTTGGAATTGGTTTTATCCACCAATCTAATTCTGACTTTAATTCATTTTTTAGGAACAGTTTTCCGTCGTAGTCTCCATGACTCGTTATTAGAGCGAGATATCTGGCTCGCTCAAGGGCTTTAGTGTACATCCATCCGTACTCGACTGCTGGACAAGCTGTAGTTAGTGTTCCTACTAGTTGTGCGAACTTTCTTATACAACACTCGTTCTTTTTTCTAAATTCTATTACTTTGTCTAATATTTTTTCCCTTTTACTGTCCGGAAGTTAATGTCCGATGAGTTCAAAATAAAACCCAAGAATTGACACTTTTTACTTGGGGCGAGTACGCTTTTAGAATAGTTTATCACAAAGCCGAGTTCTTCCAGGGTTTGTTTCGTTTTTTGAACATTATACAGGCAACACATATAGTCCTTTCCCATACACAGCCAGTCGTCAAGGTAGACTACGGACAGGGGTCCCTCTGATCTTAAGTAATTGGCAACCGGTTTTACGATTTTTGTAAATAACTATGGCGCCGTGCAGAAGCCAAACGGCAGACAAGTAAATTCAAATAATTGATCTTTCCAGGAAAATCATAAGTATTTTCTGTCGCAAGCTTTGACTGGTGTTAGATGATAAGCATCTCGAAGATCAATACTTGCCATAAAAAAATCGTCAGAGATTAATCTTCTGGCCGTTCTAATGTCTTACATTTTAAAGTGCTCGGTAGAGATAAAGGTATTTATTTTTTTCAAATTTAGCACGAATCTTTTGGTCCCATTTGATCTGTCAACTAAGAAGTAACAAGATAAAAATTGACCAGGGCACGGAGCACATTTTTCTATGGCTCCTAAGACTATTAATTGATTAATTGCGTCCGAATACAATAGCTCCTCAGAACTGCTCATGACAGGTTTGTGAGGAACGCAGAGCTGAATTGGATTCTTATCAAAGAGGATTTTATACCCTTTTATAAAATTCAAAATAAATTTATCGCTTGTTATTCTGGATCAGGCGCTGTTAAAATTTTTTAAACGACCGGCAAATGGACTTACCCTCACTGTTTCTGAGTTGACGGCTGGTAATTCTCCCGAGGTCAACTTCTTTTTCTAGTCCATCCTGTAATCAAATTTGCCATCTATCACCTATTTCAGGGTGTAAAAATAGGTCGTTATTTTTCGATGACGAAGCTTTTTCTCCAAGGAGTGCCAGTGTTTCATCGTCTAGTGGGTTAGCTTTTAAATCATCAGCTGATTGATTTTCTTTTAAAGCTCTGTCTTCTTTCTCTTCCGTCTCTTTATTCACACTTCCGTCTTCGATTTTTCCTTCCGACTCGAAAGACACCACTGATGATCGCGAACCTGTGAACAGAGATTTCAAGCGATTGTTGGTCTAGTCGGTGCCTGTATTACCGATTTAGCTGCACGACATAACCCCTCAGTGAGGCCTGTCTCCATGTTTGCGCGGTATGTACCTTCCCTCGTGAGGTCCCACCGCCAGAAAATATGGCGCGATATATCTCATACCGTGTATGAGCCTACCGCCCTATTGTCAAGTAATATTTACGAGATCTATCTCTTCCACGGTGATAGTCATCATAATATCTGTTGCCGATAATCGAATCATCATAATCTTCTGGTAGATTATAATAATCGTCAGAAGCTTCGTAACGACCATGCCGAATTTCGTTTCTTAAAATTTCCATTTCTTCCCGTAATTTTGCAATTTTGTTTGACCGCGAGGACGATCTCGACGACGATCTCGATCTGTGTCTTCTTTTCTTCGACTTACCCATACTCTATACAAGAAAAAACACTTTTTAAATGCGGAATTGATTCTGAGGATGTGGCACCTATTGCACGAAAAAACGTTATGACGGTGAATGAGACAAGGAATACATAGGTGGCAGACCAAGTTGTTCTTTTTTAGCTGAAGATCGTGACGACACCTTAGGCGAAGTAGCGGTACTACAAAATTATCTCGAAAACGAAACTCGGAATATAATTACATTTTTATAATTACAAACGGTTAAATTTAAAAGTATTAAAAACCATAATGTGTTGCGCAGTTTTTTGTTTTTGGATTTTTCTTTGGGAAACAGAGGACGTTACAATTATTATTGATAATGATACAAAATAATAAAATTGTAAGTTATGCTTTTGTTATGTTGTAAAGAATTATCCGCTTTATGCTTATCACCAACATTATCATACAAAATGTTTATATATTTGAAAATTTTGCATCATTGCACACAAATTAGGCTGACTTTCAATGCATGCCGTTTACGACATTTCTTATTCAAAATGCATAAACGTAGCGATTTGAGTTTATGAGTGACGGGGTTTAAAGTAATCTATTTGTCTCAACATTAAGAGAATGACGTCCATTTTTTCCCGAGGAAGGAAAAAAAAGCATGAAATCATGAGTCAATTTCTACCCTCAGTAATTCGGTAAAACAAGGTCGCCCGTTGCTTATTGTGGAAGAAAATAATTATATTGGACCCTGTCTCGAGCTATCAAATAGCGCCACGTTCTTGCATGTGGGATAACAATGAGTTTAAATTTACTATTGTTACAAATTTATTATAATAATAACTTGAGTTATATAACTGTGTATTGAATATATTTTAAAGGTTATCTATTTATTTTTATATTTTTTTCTTTGATAACAATTAAGCAATGTTACTGATAAATGCAGTTTAAATTATTTTAATGATGGAAATTGCTTTAATTCTAATGGACTGACGCAATCACTTTACATTTAAGTACGTATTATTTATATATTTTTAGTTGCAAAAAATGTAAGGTAGGAAATGCTAACCGATATTTAGCACGAAATTATTTAAAAGACAAAATAACATCAGTGCATAAATAAAGCAATGTCCTGAAAATATAATTTTATTCTTAAATAATTGAATTTGAAAAATTTGCATCTTTCTATAAATGCAATTAACTTTGTATGTTTATTATGGAAACTAAATTAAAAAACTGCAAACTTCTGTATTTTCTATTACTCCTAAAATTATTTACAGTGTTAGTTGTAGCCAATTCTTTAATTAAGAAATCTGCTAGTAGTCAAAAAGCAATTAATGTACAACTTAGATCACCACCAGAAGTAAACTGCAAACAGTTCAAAACGTGCTTTGGATGCCTCACATTTCAGTGCACATGGTCATTAGATAATATTGCATGTTATAGTTGTAAGACGGCTACTGAGAAAGAATGCAAATATGATAACTCTAATTCCACCTTCCTAGTAAGTAACAGCTTGATTTATACTTTTGTCAAAGATTAGCAGGGCAATGATAACTAAAAATAATTTCGTTACAGACATTCGCCAACAGATACGATGACAATAATGGATGTCCTGAACTAACTGATGGACCTATTTATTTACCTTCAGGAACCAAAAAGAGTATACATCTTAGAACTAAATCGCTTGAACGAAACGTAAGAATTTTTATTAGGAGAATTAAAAATATTGTATTGTATGTCGCTTAATTGCTCACAGCACCCGCACGGCATATTATAAGTTACCTCAACCTTACCTACACCTTACATTATAATTTTCGTATTCTTACACGGTTTGCCTGAAAAAATTAAATTAAAAGTCAAAACCATTCAAATTTTCTTATGGATTCTGAAAGTGCTTTGTATTTAAATTTAAAATAATGAATTTTTGTGAAAAGTTTGATTAAATTTGTTTTCAATTATTTTAAAGTGAGATTATTAAAACTGATGTCCTTTCACATGTATAACTTTACTAAAAACAACCTATACTCAATTCTCTCAGTGTATTTTTGTATTGAAGTCAATCAGGTGCCGTAAGTGGACGTATAGTGTTTAAATTCAATTTTAATTACTTACGTAACTCTTTTTATATTTTCTATGCATAATGGTTGCTTTTTTAGGCATATATGGCGCAATTGAAATATAAGTGTCGAACCACTATAGAAGGCAAAGAAATTGAAGTCCGTGGAAGGTTACTAGCGGGCATAATTTATTGTGATGAAATGAATTATTCATACAATGCAAACAAACCATCTCTTTCAGTTTCATTAGATGTAGTAGCTGGACCAAAAGATTATCAGCTAGAGAATTCATGGACTCAAGTGAGAATGTATAAATGTGAATTATTGGCAACTAATTGTAAATCATGTCTCGCATTAGAGAAAGAAAATATGTGTGGATGGTGCGAGAAAACAAAGAAATGTGTAACTAATAAGACTTGTGGAGCGAAAAATGAAGGCTTTCATTTAGCTGGAAGTGACAGTAAATTTTTCTGCAAGGAATAAATTACATTTTTATTTGAATTTTGAATTATTATGCTTCTTTTTCATATTTCAAAACTATAATTCTTACTTTAAGGCTATAAACGTAACTAAATTATAATCTCATACGAATAATTTTAAAACTTTTTGTCTTGACAAAGTAAATAACCATGTTAACAGGCTCTTTGAAAAGTTATATGCTGAAGACTTTCTACTTATGTAGCGGCAAATTCACGACTATACCAAATTTTTACTTGGATTGCTTAGAATAATATTAAAAATCTTAAATTAATCCAGATTAATATTAATTAATTTAATTTTTAAAAAAATTGCAGAGGTTTAAATCTTGGCAAGATGCAAGATTTGCAATTTTTTAATTTAAAATATTTTGTACTTCTTAATTAAAGATTATCAAATTATAATTTAAGGGTTTTGAATGTAAAATACGAAAGTCGGTAAACAATACAATTTTATGTGTCGTTGATTGTAACTCCAGAAAATCTTTGAATCTAAAATTAGGCTTTCATAAAATATCAAAAGAAGGGCAAACAAAAATTAAAAGAATAAGACAAAACGAATAAGACTAGTTTTCTATTAAAACTTCGCCATTATTTCTTTAATTTATTGCAAAAACCCTTGTTATCATGAACGATTCAGAACACAATGCTATGGTTTCAATTTTTCAAAATTAAAAATATTTTTAGTTTTGACGAAGAGTTTCTTTTTTTTTTAAAAAAAATCTTTAGGGTGTGTAGGGGAGAGAGGGTCAAATCGACGCACTCAGACAGGTAAAAACTTTGAAAATTATTTTTTAAATCAAATGAAGTTTATACCACTCTAAAGCCTATCATTTGTAGTTTTAAAATTATCGTCAGTTTTTAATTTATCCTACTTAGTTTTACTTCTAGACAGGTTTGAATTGAAATGTATCAAATTCTAAAAATGCAATTTGTTCATTCAAATCGACGCACTCTATGGGGCAAGTCGACGCACTTGAGTTTTTTCGAGAAATAGAACTGCTTTTGAACTATTACAATGTAAATATTAAAAGTGGTTTTATACTTACTCTAATTATGCAGTGGCATATCAAAATGAGCATTATGGTGGTCAGAAAGGGGACCTCACGAAATAAATTAAAATTACAAGGCTATAAATTTTCCTTTTTTTTATAAAAAATAAAGGTTTTTTGGGGGAAAAGGACAGTCCTTCACCCTAACTCCATTATTTTGTTTGCAGTTTGTAAAAAAATATGGATTTAATAATTTACATCATCCTGCTTGTCCTACTGTCATGGGGACCATTCATAATTTACGTAAGGTAATATTAAAAAAAATTGAACCACCCACCCCCTATGTAAGATTTTTGATACAGTAAAAATTAAAAATTAACATAGGGCGTAAGATTTCATTGGATCACCCATTCTCCCTATAACTCTTACGTAATTTGTGAACGGTTCCATGTCGTGTGCGGCGATAACAGCTACATCCCAAAGCGATCACTTATTCCTATGTGAAAATTAAAGGGATAAATCCCTAATGCGTCGATTTGCCACACCCTCCCCTACTTTCAGTCCAACAAATATGAAAGTGTCCATCTCTTTGTCTTCGGGATTTAAATAAATTAATTAACAAAAATTAATAAAAATTGCAATAATTTAGCAACAAATGAACTTAAAGCTTATGAGCTTCTGAAAATCCAATTCTAACAAGCCCAAACATGCTGAACATTGGATAGTTAATTTACAATTTCTAATTAATTAACTAATTAATTAATAAACTAATTAATTAATAATTCTTAATAAAATAAGGGGAAAAAGTTAAATCTTTCTTAATACAAAGTTCTTTGAATTCTACGTTCATGCAAGTAATATTTCTCCTGGAAAGCATCAATTCACTTGTAAAAATCGGTATCCGTGCACCAGAAAGCTTCAAAGTTTTATAGGCGTTTAATTTTATGTGCAAACATACCAATTTACATAATTGGATGTTCAATCGTCTTTGCACATAGGAAGCACATCGATTGATAGTTTAATGAACTTTCTGACTTAATGCTATCCAAAGTTATTCACTTTTTAAGGAAAAACTCTTTTAATATGTGTAGTCAGTTGAGTGTAAGATCAAGTTTGAATTTGACTCACGCACTACTAATATTATGCTTGGGAACGTTTCATATGTTTTCTGAATTTCGTTATTCAATTTGGACGTTTTAATTGTTCATTGCATTTTATGTAACATTTTTAAGATACAATTAAATAATAATAATAAAAATAAAATATTTTTTTTAGTAAATAACTGCACAAAACCTATTTAACATTATTTTTAACTGTTTTATTGATATTGGGAAGTTTAAAATTTACAGCCTTATGGGTAAACCTTAATCTATAATTACCTATAATCTGTCAAAACGTTGCCAAGTGAAGTCATCTTAATCTGTTGATTGACAAAATGCGGTGATTATTGTAACAAATTAATTAATTGCGACTTTCAAAGAAACTGAATAATATTTTTCAAACGAAAACATTGGATAATTCAATTTTACTTAAAAAATCATTGAAGGAGTTAATTGGTCGAGTACTATACTGTGGTGTTTACTTATATTTTTAGTGCAGGGTAGAGATTCTCTAATGCCCCAGCGCTAACAATAAGTAGTGGTTTCCATTATTTAGTGAATTAAACTAAAATACTTTTGTTGTAGTTTATAGTATATGAAATAAGTTAGCAATATTCTGTTTGTGCTATCCTAATACTTTAATATATGGATTTTATAATATAATGTTCTACCCTAACGTGAACATGTCTTTCACTCCAAAATTTGAATAAAAATATGTCGGAGAACCATCATTATCAACAACAAAACAAATATCGATGCATATTCTACTTGTATGATATAATTAACATGGTCATAGCCACACTCTACTAAAACTACCTACATAGGACCCTATATGGGATTTCAAATGTGACACGATCTGAAGAAAGGGACCTTAGAAGCATTTGAAAATAGGTTATGTTTGCTGCGAATTTTAACTTGATTAAAGCTTTCTTTTTAATTATCTGCTGACAGAAATAGTTTTTCTCAATAGTATACAAAAAGCTATTCAACAAAAACTTCTTTTGGTGACAAATAATTAAAAAGATAGTATTTATCAAGTTAAAACTACCATTAAACTTAACCTATATTCAAATGATTCTAAGGTCCCTTTCTTCAGATCGTGTCGCAAATAGGCTTCTATGTGAAAATCCATAACATATAATCTTACATAGAATTTCACATGAAATCTAGGAATGTTTCTTCATTAAAAATTACTTAGATAAATTCCTATGTAAAAGACCATTTGAAAATCTTTGTTAATCTTTCGTTTATAAATCCTATATAAAAATCTATAAAAAATTCTTTTTGTATTACTGAATAATTTTTTGCTACATGGAATCTTACTTAACCCTACTGAAAATACCTACATAGGATTCTACATAGGATTCCACATAGGTTTCTATGTAAAACTCCATATGAATTCATATGTTTTCTTAGGAAATTATATAGGAAATTATATAGGAATTTATAAAGGAATTTATATAGGATTTTATACAGAAATTTATATAGGAACTCATAGAGGAATTTATATAGGAATTCTTGAATTTTCCAAATATAGGAACCTATTTCAAATCCCATATAGGATCCCATGTAGGTATTATCAGTAGAGCACACTATAGGAATAATTATTTTTTGTATGGCTGTTTATTTATCTTATCATGTAACAAGATTCAGCTTTTGATTTTAATTGATGTCAGGTATTATTATTCTATTAAAGTTCCGTATAAGCAATTTAAAGAAATAATTGCATACGGAAAGGTTTTTTTCAAGCAAAAGTGCAGAGTTGGAACAATTGATAAGACCTAACAACTTATAGGTAAATCATTTTATTGCAAAATATACTTTATTTTATTCAACGCTTATGTTTTTTGTAATTACAATAGATTTTGTTGTTTTTCAGCATTTGAGAAAAATACTTAAATATCTGTTCATATCGAGAAAATGCTCCTTAATTTCTTTCTGTTACTGAAAATATTTTCAGTACCAATTCTGGTTATAAGTGAATCTTTAGAAGAAAATATAGTATCAAATAAATTTCATCTGATCCCACTTTTTAAAAGTCGAGCAGATTGTGAAAAAATTGACACTTGCTCTAAATGCATCGATTTACCTTGTGCTTGGTCTGCAAAGGATTTTAGTTGCTCTAAATGTCTTGTGATGATTTCAAACAGAAACAGATGTTTTATTCCAAACGTATCCAACACTACATTTCTTGTACGTCTGGTGTTTTACCTGATTTTAGGACTAATTAATTATTAATCTTAGACATGTATTTAAAATGAAAGTTTAAAATAGAAATAAACATTAGCTTTAATTCTATTACAGACTTCTAAGAGTGTAAAAACTGGTTCACGATTGCAATGTCCATCCTTTACAAGCAGCAAGAAAACAATTATTTTATCCTCTGGTACGAAAAAGCAGATAATGGTCAATGCTCAGTTCAAAGGAAATGAAGTTAGTGCTTTCCTTCTACTAAATTGTGACAAAATCAAATTTACTGATTACGATCTCGGAGGCGGAGCCCGTATGACGCTATCACGTCAGTATTAAGGGTAAATCAAGATCAAAAACCTTAATTCGAAGTATTTGGTTTCTTTATCCTTAATTTAGAAAGAGCAGAAAATTTTGCTTCCGAATATGTTTTGTCTGACCTTTCAAGATCAATTGGATGTCAGCTAGAGGTCAAATGTTTATTAACATTTCTCGGCCGAAATGATAGTTAGGAAAATGTTTTGTAATAATTGCTCCTTATATATTTCTGCGGTCGCTGCAAAATTTCCTAGCTAAAATTCCGTTCGACAGATGTAAAGAAATATTTGATCTCTAGATGACATTTAAACGATCTAGAAACTACAGTTCCTGAAAAAGGTCAAAACGTATTCGAACGTAATATTTTCCATTCTTTTTAAAATCGGAGCAATAAATATTAAATATTTCAAATTAAGGTTTTTACCTTAGATTTTACATTGATTCTTACGAGAAAAGTGCATACGGACACCGTAATTGTAATCAGTGACCCCAAAAACTTTCTAATATTTTTTGAATGAAAATAATATAAAAATTAGAGGGGGGGGGGTAGCAGAAAATGTGACGTCCTTTTTTGGGGGGGGGAGGTGCATACTCCTACGCGAAATAGCGTGACAAGGAAAAAAGGTGACAAGGTTGAAAATGAGGAAAAATAGCGTGACGTCATTTTTAAACGTTCCCTAATACACTTATAACAAAAGTTGCAATTATGGATGTTTTAATTTTATATTTTAGATGCTTTTAGCTCTAGAGAATCTAAGATGTCAATTTAATATGGGAAGAAGTTACATTGAAACAAAAGCAAAATTATTGGGAAATACTATTTACTGCAACGAAACTGATTTTATAAATACATCAACGAATTCAAAACTGTTGATTCCAATAGATATACTTGCTGGAACTGAAGGTGGTCGTCTAGATAATCCAAATAACATAACTATAGAAGTATACAACTGTGAGAAAATGGCTAATAACTGTAAATCATGTTTATCAATTGACAAAATCTACAACTGTGGTTGGTGTGATCAAGAAAATCGATGCCAGGATGGAAAGAACTGTAAAAATATTCGAATTACCAATGAGTCACAATGCAAATGAAAATTAAAGAACATAAACAAACAGAGTCGATTAAATGGATCCCTAACTTGTCCGCTTTTGTACGGTGTTATCTGACCTTAACCAGTAATGATGAATTACAATTAATTTTTAAATTAGCTTTTAAAACTTGATTTATCCTATTATATACGAATATTTTACTTGGTTATAATAATTTAAATATATACATGAAATCAGTAAACTAATCGCACTATGTTTATTAATAAAAGTTATTTACAAGTACTCATTGTAGATAAGACTAAACAATTAAGTATTATACGAGTATTTTCATTTACAGTAACATTTTTTTAAATAATGAAAGATCAATGATATTAATTTACATATATATATTTTATGGACAATAATTTTGGCACAACAGACGCTCCAGAATAGGGGATAAGAATCTTGTCATTTTGCTTCCTCATAGAAAAGCCTAGTAATCGTGCTGATTTTCGATTTTCCAAAACTAGTCTAAATCAACTCATTTTCATCTAAAGAGTATGAAAACAAAATTTAAAGCCAATGTCCGGATGTATGTATGTGTATGTATGTTTGTCACGCTTTTTTTGTCGACACGATATCTCTCAAACGCTTTCACCGATTTTAATAAAATACTGCAGTAACAGGGTTATATTAAAATATCTGTAACACATTTAGAACATCTGTTCCAGAATGTATGTTACATGATTGTTCTGTAATAGACACAGAACATATGTTACAGAACGAGTTTAGAACACAGCGATAGAACAGTCATATAATATTTTTGTAACGATTTCTAGAATTTTTGTTACATTTTTATCCTAGCACTGTTCCGTAACAAAATTGTAACACTTGTTCTGTAAAATTGTTCTTATTTTTGTCTAGAACAATTCTGGAACGTGCACACTGAATCGTAACATAAGGCGCTTATTAAAAGCTACCGTATTATAAGCTAGATGGTATACCCTGGCTCATTCTGCCTTTTTATCCCGCTTGCTTTTCTGCAAAATTGATATTATGCGAAACAAGATTTCACACAAATTCAAATCATTTATTCAATGTATGTTATACGTAAAATTAATTTTTATTTCAATAAAATTCATGCAATACTGATAATCGGTAAATTCAAACTTCTAACAAATTTGGTAGGGGGAGGGCTAGTTGTGTGTTTTGAAAAATTTACTCTTCATTAGAGAAATAAAAAATTATATTCATTTCATCAACATATTGCTTCCTTGTAGATGGATTTTATACTAAAACCAAGCTTCAACATTTTTTCATAATTCAAAAAGTATAACTTATTTAAATTTAATTATAAAAAGAATGTTAATTTTAAATTCCATAAATAATTGAAAAATTATAATTTGTCTATAAATTTCTGTTGAAAATAATACTTTATATATTAATCGATTCCTTTTCTAGTGATAAGATCTACTATATTTTGGTAAAATATTTTATTTGATTTTAGTTTACAAATTAACGGGACCAGCCCTTGAACTAAATCTAAAAGTTATACACCATAACTTATATAAACCAGAAAGAAAATAATATTACATATGTATAGTTTCAATTTTAAACACGTCATACATTCTTATCTGAAAATTGTAACGAAGGGGTAGTATAAACTGATTTAAAATGCTTCGCAAATAATTGAGATATAACAGAAGGAGTATCGCCAATCTCATCTCTTAAATCCACAGAATTAGGAATACTCTGACTACCTCGAGTAGTCATCGAGTTGATTTAACAAACTTCCAAAAATGCTTTGGATTTTTAACAATTGAGTTTTCTGTTTTTAGAATATAATTATCATAGCAGATTGCTGACATTATTTTGCATTCTGAGCGTAATTTAGATAATAATGAATAATTAATATCACTTCTGTCGCTATTGCATCTTGCATGCTCTATTTTTTTTATCAAAAGCCAATTGTTTCAACTCACATGTAAACCATGGCGGAAAAGTAGAATCATTGATACTAGCAAAATAAGTGCGCGCAAAAGCGCGCGTGGATTTCATAACAAATGAAATATGAAATATATGTTACATGAAATACTGACATGATTGATTTTATTAAAGAAAGTATTTAAATATTATTTTAGTTCGTTGCGGTGTTCCTGAAACCCACGTGTAACATATATTGAAATCAGAATTAATTTCATAGTAATTTTTAATTAAATATCTAATTCTAAATTTTACTGAAGAGTTGAAAAAGAATAATTTGCATTTTTAAAATACCATCTGTTGATATATCTAACAATTCCAGGAACATATTCATATGATTAGCATAAAGCATTCTTCCTTCTGTTTGAATAATTTTTTATATCCTTTTCACATAGTTTAAATAGTACTTTCTCCTTACATAATTTCTTGGCTTTGACAAAAGAATTTACTCCATTATTGTCTATATCATCCATTTCATGTGTAGTATTATTAATAAACCTTACTTTTTCTTTCCTAGTTAATATGTTAACATTATATGACTTATTTCTATTGTCAGACTATAAACTATTTTCTTTCAATATATTATTATATGCCTCATTACTTGACATAATGGGAAAATATGTCAAACAATTAGTTGTAAACATTTTATATAAATATACCCTCATATTGTGATGGTCATAATTTACACTTTCAGGAGAATTTAAAAGTAAAAGGAAGTAGCAAAAGCAATAGCTATTGGAGGATTAAATGGATACAATCTTCGTAAATAATTTACTTCATCTTTATTTAAAGAATTGCTGTTAAGACTATCATAAACAAATAGTCTGTTTGAGTCAATATAAGTGCATATCCAATGACCTGATCAATATGGTCCACTAAAAAGTATTTGAATGTGTTTCTCATTTTTATTAATTGGCTTATAATTTTTATAATTTATTAGCATATTTTCGACTATCGTTTTGTGGTTTTCATCCTTTTTGTTACCCAGAAATTTGCTTGTTAGATCTTTGAAACTTTGCCACGCGGCCTTTTCTTCCACCGTCATTTTGCTTTCAAAAACTGCATCTGACAAAAGGGCTCTTATTTAAGGACCTTCAAAAACGCCTTCTTTTATTTTAGCTCCTTGTTGTCCTAGCAAAATAGTCATAATCTTAAGATCACCACACAGTTTCCATTCATGATCATCATATTTTAAACATTTTAAAACAAAATTCAGACTGACATATTCTTCCTTCAAATAAACTGAATGCGCAAGAGGAATAGCTGCATAGGTATTACCACTATGCAATAACACCGCTTTTAAACTTCTCACCGATGAATCGATAAAAAGTCTCCAGTCTGAAGCATTATAAGATATGTTACCAATATCATTTACTAGGCCTGCAACATCATTACAGTAAACTAAATCATTTTCTTTAGAAAAGAATTTTCTAAATGCAAGATCTCGATCACGATAAAACGAAACTTTGGTTTTAGGAGCTAAGCATTTTTTTCCTTCAGTCTGGAAGCCAGAAGCTCTGAGCTTTCTTTCGAAAGACCCAAGTCTCGCACTAAATCATTCAGTTCTTCTTGACTAAAAAGATCTTTTTTAAATTCATCCTGTAATTGACAACGACATTGACACTTATCTTTGACAGGTACATTTTCTGAATTATTTTCTGTGATTCTTTTTGAATTTCGACGGGAAACGTTACTGATTGGACACAAGGGTACTCTAATGAATGTTTATGCTTATGAGTATGCCCTAAAGTAACACAGGAACAAAAGTAGCAATCTTTTTTATGATTTGCCGGTTGTCGCCAAATCATTGGAGATGAAAATCGTCTGCTGCTATTGTCCTTATTATTCCATTTACTCAGAAAAATATGACAAGTATTGCAAATTATATTTGGTGTCCAAGAGTTGTTTAAGCTTTGTAATGAAATACCAAAGCATTCTGAATATCTGCTCTTACTTAAATCAGAAAAAGGATTACTAACTCACCACAGACAACACAAAACATATCCTTTTTTTCGCAATAAAACATTTTGGGGAAAATGAAATATATTTCCCACAATCGAATGTTAAAAAAATTTATTACATAAAAGCTCAATCCTTTTATTTTACGAAAATTAGTTCTGAAAAGAACTAATAAAAGTTGTTACTTAAAAATTAAGTAACTTATCTGATACAAAGATAGCTAAAATGTAGTCGTTAAAACGACTGATTAAAATTTTTGTATTAAATATCTATACTAAAACTGTTCCTTTTTAAATATAACAAATTGTTACAAAAGCTATTACGTTTAAAAGAAAACAGAAAAAGCAAAAATTAAAGATTCAATTGCTTGACAGAATTTGCTAACCGTTGACGTAGTCAAGAGGAGTAAATGCAGGTACAATAGTGGCGTACACATACGTTTTCTGCGCCGTAGCGGCACAAGTTCGTACCTTAACAGGACCGTGTCAAGAATTTTAATGCCCGGGGCAGGAACAAACATTCATTGTCATAGGCATAATTTCATAAGAGATCACTGAATTCTAAAACGGTGACTTTTTGATACATAGTTAAGGGTTTTAATCTATGAACAAATAGAATGTTTGTTTTAAATATATATATTTAATAAATAAAAAAATAGATATTCTCTAAATTTTTAGCTGCTACAATTTCGAAGCTTGAACGGATTCTTGAAAAAATCGTAACATTAGTGGCTATAGTAATTTAGTCTAAGGGTTGATACCTACAACACAGGGTGTTTTTAGGGGTTGATTTTGGGTCAAAATATTCGTAACGTGATGTCAATTATATGTGAATATAATTTTTTGTGACTTTAAAAGTCCATACAAATTTATTAGCTATGAACATGTAGACATCTTCCTTTGGGGTGGTTTTTAAGGGTTTGGTTTCGAATTATATTTATATTTAAGTAACATAAATTGTAGCTGCTACAATTTTGAAGATTAAACGAGCTCCTGCAAAAATTGTAATCTTAATGGTCATAGTAATTTTGTCTAAGGGTTGATATCTACAACACAGGGTATTTTTAGGGGATGATTTTGGGTCAAAAATTTTAGTAAAGTAATGTGAAGTATATGTGGATATTTTTCTGTAACTTTTAAAGTACATACAAATTTATTAGCTATTAACATGTAGATATCTTTGTTTGGGGTGTTTTTTAAGGGTTGGTTTTGAATTATACTTATAATGAAGTAAAATAAATAGTAGCTGCTACAATTTTAAAGATTAAACGAGTTCCTGAAAAAATTGTAATCTTAATGGTCATAGTAATTGAGTCTAAGGTTTGATATCTACAACAAAGGGTGTTTTTAGGAGGTGATTTTGAGTTAATAGTATATTAAGCATCTAGTGGCTAAAGCGCCGAAGGCGCCGAAGGCGCCCTCGTCTACCACTTGTGCTACAAACATCAGTCTCGCAAATAAAAGGCTTAGCCACGTGTTGCTTACGATATTTTATATTCCAAAGGCACA
>WNHD01002262.1:0-15530 GCA_011057455.1 Ganaspis sp. Gsp50
GTTCAAGAATTTAAATATATTACAAAGTGATAGAAAAGTATCAAGTCGTTTTATTTATTGACTCCATTACATGGATATTTCACGCAGGATTTTGTTGGGAACTCTGATTGGAATTAACGGCCAATTTTATTATTAATAATCCCACAATTCGTCAAAAGGAACGACATCTACATTAACCTTACGAAACTACACAAATCACATTGTAAAAGACAACATTATGATTATTTTCTTCTATCCATCGGAGTTTTTGTAGTTGTGTAAAGTAATTGTAGTTATGAAAGCTAATCGAATTGTTTACCTAATCGAATTACTTAGCCAACCGAATTATTCACCTAATCGAATTATTTAGCCAATCGAATTATTTAGCTAATCAAATTATTTAGCCAATCGAATTGTTTACCTAAAACGAATCAATATGAAGATTAAATACACAATTTCAAAATTCCGAAAAACAAGAACCTACACAAAAAAGATATTATCTTTGGCAAACGAACTTAGCACAGAAAGCGATTGCTAATAGAAATCTGTTGATGTCGTGAAGGAACGACAAATTCTTCGTCATAAGTTTAATCAAACAGACAGCGAGTTCCGGGATGAGTTTGATAGTAGGGAGAATCGTTTTGGAGGTAGATGGTGGTCCGTAGAATGTCCCTGTCGCATAAATCTCGCCGATATCTTCTGGTGCGGTGGTGGCGGTGGGCTCGCTCATCACGCTGGAGTTCTTGTCGCGCCTTAATAACGCTTGGCGTCTAACCCGCGCCATACTTCGCCTACCCTCTGGTGAACCACCCAAACCCGCTTACTCTTGGTACCCCATCACCTCTGGTCGTCGGGAGGCGCTCGGCCTCGCTACAAATCCTGATTATACTCGCTGCAAGTGACGTTATACCGTATAGGGGTGCGATGGCGCGCTGAAGTCTGGTTTTTGTTTCCTCCTCCAGAAACTAACGTCACCTCAACCTTCGCGATACCAACACACCGACGTCCCAATGCTTCTAACACCTACAAATTCCTTCACTCGACGCCAGCGGTATATCAAATCTCCTACTAATGAAAAAGGAGATGTTTCTGAACAATAAATCCAACTTGATAATTATATTCTTCTTTCAACTTCTCTTCAAGTCGTGTTGACTTATCTGGCTTCGAATTAAAGCTTCTTCGATCCTGATAATTTGCTTATTAATTTGCTAATTGTCAACAATTGTTCTAATTGTAAATACTTGTTTTAATTGTAAGTTATGAAAGGGATGAATCAGGATTTTATTTCTGGGGGTGTTTTCAAAATTTCTGCTAGATGAGTAGGTGTCTGGGTGCAGAGAGACCAGACCGTTATTTTTTGATACGTTTCGAAAATAAGCATCTTGTGATACGTTTTTTGTGTATATTTGAGTCCGCGCAGAAGTTTGTTATCCTTTGCAGTCACCTTTTAAGTAGGCCACGAGTTGACTAGAAATGATCACGAATTTCTGCGCAGGCGTTTAAAAACTTGCAGCCAATTGAAGCGTTGACCACAAATGATCACGGACTTCTGCGCAGGCGCCATAAACTTGCAGCCAATCAAAACGTTCATTACACGGGATCACGAACTTCTGCGCAGGCGCCAAGAGACCCAGTGCGCGCCTCACCAGGTGCTTTTCGAAACTTCCGTATCATAACCTAGATAGTGAAACCTGCTTCCGAAAGTAAAGAATTTAGCAATCAAAGAGAAAAATCGTTTCGTTGTTTTGAACAAGACTAATTTTAAACAAAACTAGTTTTAAGCAAGACTAGTTTTAAACAATACTAGTTTTAAGCAAGACTAGTTTTAAATAAGACTAGTTTTAAACAAGACTAGTTTTAAACAAGACTAGTTTTAAACAAGACTAGTTTTAAACAAGAATAGTTTTAAACAAGACTAGTTTTAAATAAGACTAGTTTTAAACAAGACTAGTTTTAAACAAGACTAGTTTTAAACAAGACTAGTTTCAAACAAGACTAGTTTTAAACAAGACTAATTGTTCAGTGAGTATACAATCATTCAACTTGATTAAAAACCCTACTATTTCGTATGTTATAAAACATGCAAATGTCGTACACATAAATATCGAAGGTACTTTTTTAAGCTGCAAATAAATGTCTACGAATGAGGGTGAAGATGGGATTGGTGCAAAGTTCGCGAAGAAAGCGGATGTTAAATCTTAAAGAATAAGTGTAAGGGGCACTGAAAGGGGAAAAGGAAAAAAGGATCTCTCGGAAGGGAGTGACTCAACTGGATGGATGCCTACGTAGGTACTTGGTATTATAATACTTTGCTATAGTCATATTTATAAATCAGCGATATAGGACGACGAGCGGACGACGTAGACGTAACGGGCGGAATTTATAGCTTCATTCTCTTTTCTCTACTGCTAGAGCAACGTGCTTTTCTCTTCTGCTCGTCCGTCTGTCTCTAGTTTTCCTCTCGCTTGCACCCTCTCATTTTGTACCAACACCACCCCTTCCGATACTCGTCTTCCTCTTACCCTACCTTTTTCGCTCTCCACAGAGAGTGCGCCATAGGTCGCTACGTATGAGCTTAGGTCGACATTTTCCTTCCTCTCTTTGGCAATAAATCTACAAGTCTTTTGAGCCCGGTGGGGAAGATGGAAAAGGTGTCGGTGGCAAGGACAGGCTTGCCAGAAGGAAATAAAGGGTTAGACAGGGATTAAAACACTCGCTCCTCGTCTTATTCCCGTGCCCTATACCAATTTTGATCATTTCTTCAACTGCTTCGAACTCTGGATGCAAGATTGCTTCGTAATAACCGCACTCTGATAATCGTTTAGATGTACCTAAATCAGACCTAGTCTGAATCACACCTAGTCTAAATCAGATCTAGTTTGAATCAGATCTAGTTTGAATAAGATCTAGTTTGAATCAGATCTAGTTTGAATCAGACCTATAGTCTAAATCAGATCTAGACTAAATTAGATGACGAATCGAGTCATCGAAACGTAGCTCACATTTAACATGACAACAAATTTTTGTTTATGTTTTTTATACTCCTTTCGGTAATCGAATTTTTCAATTTTCTACATAATCAATTTGGAAGGGAATTATCTTATTTCTATTATTTAAATCAGATCTAGTCTAAATCAGACCTAGTCTAAATTAAAACTAATCTAAATAAGACGAGAATACATATAATTTAGTTGTATTCTGATTATTCCGATTTTAGAAGACTGAGGATGTTTTCCTTTGCGTTAGTAAGTCATGATAAAAATCAAGGAATACTTGTAGAATTATGAAAACCGCATGAAATACAATGGAGACGGGAATTTAGAAGAGAAAAGATTGATAAAGTATCAGCGTCTCTCTGCTTTACTCGAGGGATGGCACATGTGACACATTGAGGAAGAAAGAGCCTCAGGGTGTTTCGTGTGCCAGGTACGGATGCGATGCACAAAATGGATATGATGGATCCTGAACCGTCGCCTCCTGGTCCCGTGGCGACCATCCGTCAACCCTTTGAAAGTTGACGGGTCACCCGCGCTCACCAGTTCGCACGCAAAAGGTGTGTACCCATATACACAGAAGTATAAAAGATCCAATGTTGTTACAAGGATGAAGGAAGCGGCTCATTGTGTGTACTGCATCATACCTCGCGATAACGATCTCAGGTGATAAATGGATTGGTCAAATATCCATCTATCAGTCATAAATAACTGCATTGCAAGTTTTTAAATAGTTAAATAGTATTTTTATTCCATTTATCTTTAAATAGAAGAATATTTAATAGAAGGGAAAATTCAGTTTACTTTGATTTAAAAATCAAACGTTAAAGAACGTTTAATCAAACGTTAAAGAACGTTTAATCAAACGTTAAAGAAACGATTTAAAAATCGTTTCTTCTGAAATGCTTCTAATGATGGATTATTTCCATCCTTCAATGCTTCGAGAGACGAAAATTGAAATGGATATGCTAATTGCAGAGAGTAATGCCGATAATGCCTCCGATGTCAACAAAATTGTTAAGAAAGTTATCAGAAGTAAAGCTTAGTGTACGTTTGCCCACTCGAATAACCCACTTAATTCCACCGAGACTACAACATACTAAAATCTCTGGTTTATCAGCAACTTGCTTTCCTCCAGGAGTATCATTCTCCATTTATTTTTACTCTCTCTACATCCGCTATCAACGTCGGTACAGTTCATACAGTTCATGCGATAAAAAATGCGGACAGACTTGGTCGTAACATTGCAAAGTTGGAGCGAGGTCGTTTTACGAAATATCTACCAGACTTCGACGTCAACGTGATTCCAGATCGACGTCATAATTTTGAGAGCATCTACAGTTGGACTGTCGTGGCACTGTGTCTTAAGGGACGGAAAGAGGGAAAATAAGAAACAGAAATGAAAATGGAGAAAGAAATGAAAATGAAGGAAGAAATGAAAATGGAGAAAGAAATGAAAATGAAGGAAGAAAAGAAAGTATAGAATAGATAAAGAGTGAGATAACGTTGGCCATCGAGGAATGTATTTCTCCTAGCTGATCCCCACCAGGGTTCTTTGCAAAAGCAGTAGCTGCTCTCTAGGCACCATCGGTTTGTCTCATTTCCGGGATCCAATCTCGATGGTGGCTCGAAATCCCCTCACCTTCTTCTATCCTTTCACAACTACATTCATTCCCCACTTTTCCTCATTCCTAAGTCTGTACTCCTCAAAAGCTTACCCAGAATCGGCCGCGCCGCCTCCCAACGACACTTTATCCTCTTTCACTATACACGCGATCAAGCCTAACCTCCCTCAAGGAACGGAGTTAACTTTATCTCATGGCTCCAACGTGTTCCCCTTCATTCCTAAGTTCCTCGTTGTCTTCCTGTCCTCGTCTCACGTTCTCAAAAGGACGAGCGCCAAGTGTATCGTCGTTGGAGTTTATGTGAGAGAGGTGCCTCTGAGCTGCACTGACTGAAGTTGCTTCTAGCCACGTTGCACTGAAAAGGGGTTGAAGGGGTCGCAATGCTCGAGATCGGGTCTGCAGTCTAAAGTTTGTCCATTTCAACCCCGCGAGAAAGCAAGTTTCTGGGTGATATCCGCAATCCCTGGTGAATATGCGAGAATGACGATTTCAAGAAAAGAGATGAAAAAAGGAGTTAGAAAGTTCGCCTAAGTGGTAAAAGGTTGTTGGAAAATGTTTTTCTGATTTTTAATAATATACTCGCACTGGGGTCATTCAGGTAACTTTTCTAATTTTCCACTTCTACCGCAGATTTCTGATACTTTTTCTTCGATCTGTGCATATTTGGTTTCAAATGCACAGAATTATGTTCAAGTTTGAATAGACTTCATTTCAGGATCATTGAATAGACTTCATTTCAGGATCATTGAATAGACTTCATTTCAGGATCATTGAATAGACTTCATTTCAAGATCATTAAATATTTTCTGATAATGTAGCAGATCGTTAATTATCTGCAGCTTTTTTGCGTCTTCGTGGAGGAAGCTTTGTTCCTGAAGTTTTTTGAAAAACAATAATAGATCAAACATTTGTTGAATATGTTGAATGATGATAAACTTATCGACTAATTTTTATTAGTCTAATTTTTATACTTACTATTGAATTAAAAAACTAGATATTGGGAACTGAAACAAAACATTTTGCACAATCTGGATCTTTTTGGAATTTCTTTTGTGATGTACGAAATGTGAATGAGCAGATTTAATGGAGCGACACGAATCGCTAAAATCGTTGAATTACGAGACAACGCATTAGAGTAGTCTGCACGATGCTAATCAGCGAAATTTCCGTGCGATAAATAAACGAACGAGTTACCAGATACGCGTGGTAGCGCACAAACAGGGGATGTAATGTAGAAACGACTGATTTCGGATTGCAGTGTCTCATAAATCCCCTTAATCAAAGATCATAAATGCAAAAACGATGAACTTGGTCTTTACGAACATATCCAATATTTATCCTTATCGATAGTTTCAAGAAACTGTTTTCCTTAAACATTGCACGTGAAAATTTCAAGAAACTATTTTCCTTAAACATTGCACGTGAAAATTTCAAGAAACTGTTTTCCTTAAACATTGCACGTGAAAATTTCAAGAAACTGTTTTCTTTAAACATTGCACGTGAAAATTTAATAAAACGAATGAAAATAGAAGGAAAATATTAATTTACGTTGAAGGGCAAAATCTTTCATCAATTATTTATCAAAAGATTAATTAATGACTCGTTTTGCTAATTGTTTAAAGATGTTTTTAAAATACAACACAAAATTAGTTTTTTCGTTTGATTGATCTCGAGCCTGTGCATAAAAAATCTAAAAGATAGGAAAGATTTCTTTCCTATTTCTATATTTCTTTCCTTTTCTTGCTTTTATTGTTAGTCTGTGATTCAGTTGATCAAACAATGTGTATAAGGTTGGATCAGTGTATCTAATCGTGCCGTTAATTGGATCCGTCTGTTGACAAAGATACTGAAAAATCTTTTGACGAAGTGGCAATGAGGTCGTATAACTTGACGGGTCGAACCTAAAGAGTCTCAGACCCTATTATTATTATCTCTTTGCTATTATCTCCGCTCGTTCCTTATCCAATCGGCAACATCCAGTACAAAAGTATTATACGCAATATCGTTGGAATTATCCACTCAAGGGGACGAAGGTAACAACAATACTTCGGAATACGTCCCGTCATCGTCGATGGCAGTCAGTTTATAAGCCAGGATTGCTCGTGCGTGACCACTCAGGTCCACGACTGTCAGTCTTCTCTTCCGTCTTGGTTTTAAATGCCGAGATATCTCTTCCAACCTTCATGAACCAATCTCAGTCTTCCATTCGCTTCAATGCATCAAGAGGTATCATATCGAACAATAAAAATCGAATCTAATTAAGCTCATCTGATTTTTGACGAATTGTATAAATGTGTAGAACTGCGATAAAACATGGTCACATTTGTATCTAATTCAGATTTCTATCTGATTCAGATTTGTATCTGATTCAGATTTCTATCTGATTTAGATTTCTATCTGATTCAGATTTCTATCTAATTCAGATTTCTATCTAATTCAGATAACAATCTAATTCAGATATCTCTCTTATTTCGATTTGTTTCTAATTCAGATTTCCTGCATCCAAATTAAACGAATTTCTGCATCGTTGTCCAAAACAAACTGTGCCGAAGTACGGATTAGCGAAAACAAATGGATTTAAAAGTAAACTGATTGTCGTTAATTTAGATCTTGAGATGATGTATTAAAAACTTGGAATGAATGGCTTTTCATTAAGGGAAAATAAAAGTTGAATTAATCAAAGAAGAGCTTATCAGACAAAGATGGTTGATTAAGCTGACATAAATCGAATTTTGACAGGGTAAAAAAACATTCTTAGTGGCTCATTTAAGAGTCTTGAACGTCAATCATGACTTTCGACGAATTATCCGCAGTCGATTGTTCTCCGAAATGAAATATATTGATTACCGTCACTCATTGACCATGAGCAGTCCTATCTTTGTACGCATCTCTTTCACTTGACTTGGATCTTCGCTCGATGACGGTGATGACTCTTTATATTATTCCAGCAAAGGAACATCAAGAGGGAAAGAGACAACACCTTTCATACTGCCCTTGATGTAGCCGCTAAATACGATTTTGACTTTTTGCGCACGTGCGAGAAATCACCAATGATAGGCAATAGTATCACAATGACTCAATTCATCTTTCGATTTCAAAGTTGTATCAAAGTAAAGTTTTCTTATTTATTATTATTTATTTCAACTGTACAAGAAGAGATCCATTTGGTCGAATTCGGTCATTAAAAGAGTAATTAAAAGGTAAAGGGTAATTAAAAGGGTAAATCTTAGTAATTTCTAATTCTATTCGGGTACACTAGAACTTCGATTTAGCGGTCAGATCAGAGATAGATCGTTGAACAGACTTTGAATAGAATTTAAAATTCAAACAATGAAACGACCACTACATCGAGAACCGCTAAATCGAGGTTCTGGTGTAACTATTCCTAGATTTAATTTATTCCCAATGATTGTAGTAATTAAGTTAATTAATTATTATAATAGTAGTTAATTGATTAATACAATAATTAGTAAATTGATTATTACCAGAATTAGTGAATTGATTAATACAATAATTAGTAAATTGATTATTACCAGAATTAGTGAATTGATTATTACAAGAATTAGTTAACTGATTATTACAACAATTAGTTAGTTAATTAAAACTATTAATTAGTTGATTATAATTATTAGTTAGTCGATGTGTTAAATGGTTAAAAAAACAGTGGTTGGAAAAATTGGTAACATGAAACAAGGGATTCGGGAGTGGGAGATAAAAAGAGAAGGCATAAGTGGTTTTTTCCGGGGCTCTCACTTACAGGCTGAGCTTCTCATGCATCCTCTCTGTTTTTCATCTTTTTTTAGTGCTGCCGCTGTGTACTAGTCTCGCCCGCGCAAATAAAAGTTTGCCGTGACCCAGCAACACCTGTTGAACCATTGGCCAGTGTTCTGACTTTCTAGCAAAAAAGTCATCAATTAACTTATGAAGCTTGTCCATCAAGGTCGGTTGGAGCTACAAATTTACGATGCATACGGATGCGGATAAAAAAACAATGCTTGACGATCGCTGAAAAAGAATGGAAATGAAAACTAGTGATCCTGTTCTTGTTTCGTGAAAAATGTACATTCGCTAATAAATGCTGTATTACATGACAGAGTATATTGGCTATAAATTAAAACCTATTGATCTGTTTGTACGTTAAAATTACCTTCTAATGTTTGTACGTTTTTATATTTCTAATTATCTTTTAGTATCTATTTAATAAACATGATTATTACAATTTTATCATGTGTATATCATGTATCATGTGTATATCATGTATCATGTGTATATCATGTATCATGTGTATATCAGTGTATATCATGTGAATATCATGTGAATAAACATTTTCTCAATAATACCAAAATTATTTCAAGTCCCTTCGCAATTTGCAAATCTGTCCAAAAATCGGATAAACAATTATTGAAAGAAGCGAAATTGATGATCTATTTTGCATGAGATTAATAAAGGATGTAGTTTGAATTGATTAGGGATATCGGGTATAAGTCAGGAACTGATTAGGCATTCAAATGGGACAGTGGCGAGGGGATGATTGACGCGTGACACGAGTCGAGCGAGTAACACGCGTGACCTAAAGGGTTGACGGATGGTGCTCTGGCGGATGAGACCATCGGCATCGGTGCCCTGGTGTAATCCACAGGAAATGCGTCACAATCGCGTCAGGTGCATGTCAATGTTACTTCGTACGTCCATACATTCAAGTGAACTTATGTGTACGAGTATGTATATTTAATGAATGTATATGTGAGGACATATCGTTATCTGTCTGACGACCGTGTTTCTCTGATCCGCTCTCACAGTTTGAAACGTTCAACGTCTACCGGTAATGCCACGGACTAATGCGTGTCTATTTATCGTTTTCATCGCAATTTCCGACGCTTCGAGCTCAATTTCCTTCGTAATGAACATCGAGTTCAGATACACGAAAATCACACGCCAGATTCAAGAAATTATGACGAGGAATTTGGATCATTTATTAAATTAGGTTTGACGGTGGTATTAAGTTGCGCTCAAGAAGATAAAGTCCAAAAGATGTTTTCCAATCAAAATTAAAATCACATTATATATAATAAAAAGAAAATTGAGAGTAAACATTAATAGAAGTTGAGTCCCGTACATATTAAATTTGATTCTGGAATTAGAGAGCGGATTAATTAATTTACTTTTTGCAAAAATTCGCACGAACTACATTCTGCAATTGAAGAGATAATTACCGATGTAAAATCTGAATGACATTTTCTTGGTTTTTCGGTAAACGATAACGTACCGGAATTACTTGTCACGGTTTGAACCAAATCCATAATCTTGATTTAATTACAATGGAGTTCATTTCATTCGGAGGTGATTTTAAGAGAAGCTGAATTAATAGAAAAGTAATGAGTAATAATAACTGATTGAACTCAACGATTTGGTTTGTATAATTATACAAACAAGTAAACCAAATCGTCGAATTCAATCAGTTAATTAAATGCGAAAAAAGCAAACACTGTTTTCTTGTTTATTTCAAATGGAATACTTTCGTTTAAGTGACAATAGTTTTACATTCCGTTTATATAATGAATACGATTTGGAATTTTTGTGAGCTCCAATTTCTAGTACTTCGTTTTGTGTAGTCTGTTTCGTTCTCAGTTCTTAGTAGTTCTGCACCTTGTACGTATTTCTTGGATGTGGTACGTCCACTTGAATAGCTTCGACGGCGAATCGCCAAGAGAATCGAGAAGTCGAAATGGAAATTTACGATGTACCTACCAGGATAGATACTCAGTATACCGAGCAGCTTTTAGGGCAATGGGTCGTGCATTCTTTCCGGAGAGGGTGCCTCCATCCATTTCGCGCTTTCCGATTAACGTTCAAGCTCTGCCTTGTCGAGAAGTAACTTTCGACTCTTTCCATGCCGTCACATTTCCTTCATTTACAAAAGGCTGTTAATTAATTTCCTGTATGTGTTTAAATGCGCGTGCTTTTGAGTACACTTTTTGATATTGATTGCAAATTTTGAGTACACTTTTTGATATTGATCCCTTTGACAGAAATTCAATCGAAGGGCACAAGGAATGAATCCTAGGTCCGAATTGGAAATTGCGATGTTTCAATCCTCCATTAATGCTAATTCTTTATAATTGCACCTTCTTGCAATTTGTTTTAAAGAGGTTCGAACGTACATAATTTACCCACGTTGACATTCAGTTGGATTCTCTTACGTCTCCGGTAATCTTTAATATTGTACTCCAGGTATTTTCACTGATGAGTATTAATAACGATTGGAAAATAAACTAGTTAATACTGATGAGTATTAACGATTGAAAAATAAACTAGTTAATACTGATGAGTATTAACGAAAAATAAACTGTTCCTTGGGAATTTTTTTAAACAAAAATCTTTTATCGAACGTTTTCAAACTTTGCGAATGATTTTACTGCAAATGAAGAATAAAATTTTTTTCCACCTTGAACTATTTTCCAAATGTTATTCAGAAGGATCTAATTAAATATGTAAAAGGAAAAGATGAGGTACCTATCACACTCGGATTGTAGCGTACATACGCGTTCCTCGACGTCCGGAGTACAAAGAAACACTTGAAATTGCAATCTGAAAGTCAAGCAAGAGCTCTCTTGGACGTAGACAATCAAGTTGGTGAAAGAACGAAAGCGGACAGACAAGCAGACGAATTGAGAAGAATGAACGAAGGAAGATATTAAGAAGGCAAGAAGAAGACAAAGACTGCGAAAATTATCGCGCGAGAGGATCGAAGAACGAATGCTGATACGAAACGGTAGGCAAGCAGACAAGGAGAAAGAGAGTAAACCAAAGGAAATGTGGTAAGGGTGGGAGGCACGATCAAGGGAGAGCAAAACCAAAAGAAAGAGTAAAGAAGAGATAAAGAGGAAGAGAGAAAGCATTCTGCGCGGCCTCTGCTGTTGTTCGATTCGGGCCGCGCGACGACCGCGAATACGAACGGCCGAATTATGAAAATGACTCTGTGTGACGCGGCACCCACCCTCGAGCTCAGAGAGATAGCTTCAGCAATAAACATACCCGCCCCGTGCTGAGGATCCTGCAACAAAGAGCGAGAGAGACAGGAGCATGTAGTTTCGAAGGAGTGGAGAGACGGGGGTAGGGAACAACTGAGCATCGCAAGAATAGGGATGAACACCCCTATATACACCTAAATGGATCCAGTCTTTTCCAAATCGCGCTTAACGCTTGTAATCTTTCTTCCTGGTGACTCGTCATGAATATTGATTTCTAATCTTATCGTCACATGTTTTATTCTTACGTTTTAAATCGCTCTGCTCTTTTTAAATCTTTAAAATCTCCCATTGCAGAGCACAATCATCTAAATGCAACAATAGAATAATAAGAAAGGCAATTTAATTAAAATAAAGGTATATATGACTTTCTTTAACTCTTCTTGTTAGTCTTGCTATTTGCAATTCAAAGCAACTTTAGCTCACTCCAATAAACTTAAATAATTATGTGCCCAATAATTTCAATTCCTTTTTTTGTAACATTATCTCCTTAGCTATCTCTCTTGAGAGGTTTCAGCTGCTTCGTGTCTTGGCTTCACTCGACGCAGCTTTACATGGTCGTCACTTATCGACATGTATTCGGCAATAAATTCAAATCCTCGTCTCGCCGACTCTCCTTTCCTCGTAGAATGAATAGTTCTGGGAATATGAAGACCAACCTGAAAAAAAAGAAGAAATCACTCGGTTTCTTATGCTCCATCCCCCACGATGAATCACGCGATATGCGATGGCACAACCTACTCATCCTGTTTTTTGCCATCTAAATTATGGGACGTTTGGGCAGTTAGCAGGTGTTACGATAAAGACGATGTCACTTACATTTTTCAAAGTAAAGGGAAATTGGAAGGATGCCAAATCAGGATCGATTGTGAGAAATCTGGTTCGAATTTCAAAGAGTCGTCACTTTCAAATCACTTGAAATTACTGGAAATCATCACTTGAAATAACTGGAAATCATCACTTGAAAGTGATCATGGATCAATAAGATCAATAGAATCATTGATGGATCATTGTCTTTGTCTATAAAATTGAATGTTAGTTCTTTTTCTCTTCTGCATGTTCGTTGCAAGAGTACCAGGACATTCTCAGTTTGTTTATCACCTTTCAAAAGAAGACGGCGACATATTGGCTGTCGGCGGAGTGGTGCCACCTGGAGAGCAAAGGCAGAATATAAACCAGCCGTCGACCACTGTCAGTATGGTCGATAAAATTGAGTAGTGCTTATGTTTTTATTTTACGCACGGTATGGAGGCGCTGCGATCATGAGTAGCGGAATTAACGATTCAATAAATCGTATAAATAACTGTTGTCTTTGACAATCAATGTTTAATACTGATCCTTACCTTGATACTCTCTGCGAATTGAGTTTTACTTGCTTAGTTCAAGTAATATACAAATATCAATCAAACTCTTAAGTAAAAAAATGGGTATCCAAAAAACTTAGTCATACCTGTTTGAAAAACAACTTAGCGTTTTTATGATTAAAAATTTATGATTAGCGTTTTTACTTTATTTAAGAAACTTTCTTTTCAATTTCTTCATTGAACTGATTCTTAAACATGTTTTTTTTATTTCAACATAATTCAACAGATTTCTCAACTAGAGTTTTTTTAATCTTGAACTAATTCGCTATATTTGTGGGTTAATTTTTCATTTAATGATAATTTAGAAATTTTCGATGTATACCGACCAAGCAGACATCTATTAGATGCTATTTTTTTAATCTTGTTTAACTTCTTTGGTTTTTGCTATAATTTTAAGGAACGGACCCATCGTGTAAGTAGAAATGGTGAACTTAGTTAACTGTCTATTGTTATGGTGTCGTTTTGTGTTTATTTCTCACAGAACATGGTTAGCTGCATCAAATTGAAGAGACGAGGAGAAAACGTGTGCTAACTAGAGATGGCTAAAAAGAGGGGAAGCCCTACGCTATATTAACCCTAATGGCTCACCAAGATATAAAGCACATCCCGCGCATACACTAACTCGTTATTATTGCCGCATAAATAACGTGATAATCCTGCCATGGCGATGGAAGGGACTCTTAGGAGGGGTTGATTCTAGAGGGTAAAATCTTCACCTCCTACTTCATTGCCCCTTCTTTCTCCCAAAATATCATAGAAAATGTTTTACTGTCTGTTCGTCCAATATTAAATAAAACCCATGTCGAATTCTTTTAGCTTCAGAGATATCTTTCAGAGTCTTTTTTGGATGACGTCATTTGGAGTAGTCTCTGGAAGGTGTCTTTTCGTGATGTTTGTGCAAACATCTTTTAGAGTTGTTCTTCGAAGAGGCTTTTTAGAATCGTCTTTCAGAGGCGCCTTTTGATTTCGTACACCAAAACTTTTCTTGGAGTTTTTCTTGCAAGATGCCTTTTGGCCTAAGTCATCTTTTGGAACGTTTTCTTGAACCTACTTTTGGAGATGCTTTTTAGAATCATCTTTCGAAGACGCTTTTTGATTTTGTCTGTCAAAGTGTTTTTTGGATTTGTCTTTCCAAATCGTTTTTCGTTGAGGTCTGTTAAAAAGAACTATTGGTGATGTCTATTGATGATATCGTTTGAAGTTGCTTTTTGGAGAAGTCTTTTGGTGACGAATAGATTTCTCCGTCATCACAGACATCTATTGGAATCAACTATTGAAACCTTTCTTTGGAGACGCCTTTTTCAATCGTCCCTTGGAAACTACTTTTACAATCACCGTTTGGAAGTGTATTATGCAGACATCTTTTGATTTCGTTAACCAAAGCGTCTTTTGGAGTCATTCTTTAAAGATGTCTTTTCGATTCGTCCTTCTAAATCATCTTTTGGAACGTTTTCTGCTACCTTCCTTTAGAGTCGCCTTTTAAAATCGTTTTTCGGAGGCGCCTTTTGATTTTATTCTCCGAAGCGTCTTTTGGAGTCTTTCTTTTAAGACGTCCTTTGGATTCGACCTTCTATATCATCTTTCGACAAGGTCTGTTAAGAAAATCGTTTGGTGACTTCTTTTAAAAACGTCGTTCGAAGTTGTTTCTTGGAGGCATCTTTTGGTGACGTCTATTGAAAACAACTGCTGGAAACTTCCTTTGGAGACGCTTTTTAGAATCGTCTTTTGGAGACGCTTTTTAGAATCGTCGTTTGAAGACATCTTTTGGAATTGTCTTTTGGAAGTGTATTATGAAGACGCCTTTTGATTTCGTGCACTAAAACGTCTTTTGGCGAGTCATTCTTTGAAGACTTCGTTCAAAAACCGAAAGATCTTTTGTCTTTCGAATTTGTCGTTGAGGTTTGTTTCAAAAACTTTTGTAGACTTCTGTTGAAGACATCGTTTGGAGTTCCATTTGAAGGCACTTTCTAGAATCGTTTCTTACAGAAGTATTTTGCAAACGTCTTTGGATTCGTTCATCAAAAGCGTAATTAGGATTCGTCCTTTGAAGACGTATTTCGAAAGACGAAAAAGACAGTTCGAAGACTTCGAAACTGTTTTTTGGTGACGTTTATTGAGGATTTCTAAAGTTATTCATTCGAGGCGCCTTTTAGAATTATCTTTTAGAGTTTCAGTGCCATTTTTCAAAATTGTCTTTAGGAATCGTCCTCTGTAGAAAACTTTTAGATTATTCCTTTAGGGTCGACTCTCGGCAATGTTTATGGAAGACATCGTCTTCAGTTGTCCTTTTGAATTCGTCTATCTAAAGTCGTCACCAAATCGTCTATCGATTTGGTGTCGTTTTTCGAAGACGTATGTTAAGGTCCTTCAAACGTTAATAATTAATCTAGAATTCTTTACCAAGCAGCGTCCTATCCCTTGCACCTGAGTCCAGTTATTTGATCTCGAAAACCACAAGTTGGTCAAAACCGTTATTTCGATATTTGTTTGCTTACTGACCTTCTTCACTATTTGAAGCTTAGGCTTTAACGATTTGCTTTA